>JAHBMJ010000762.1:0-25555 GCA_018398765.1 Chromera velia | reverse complement strand
CCCCCCCCCCCCCCCCCGGCTTCAGACCCCGGTCGTTTATCTGTGAAGGCTACCGTTGATGAGCTCATCCGCTTCCATCACGAGTAGCTTGGCCATCCCGGTATCGAGACGACGTGGCGCTCCCTTCATGCAGGCCTGCGTGACATCCCCTCGCTGAAAGGCGGCATTTCTCGAAACGCCGTTCGACGTGCCCTCCTGCCTTGCATCCGGGGGGGCACATGTGGGAGGATCAAACCCCGGCACGCAGGTGATGGCAGTTGAAGGTCTCTTAAAGTGACACAGCCAGGATTGCATGTCACTTGTGGCTTAGTCATGGGGCTCAGCGGGGGGTACTCATTGCACATTCAAGACCAAGAGAATGATTATTTGGGGGTTATGGTGGTGGAAGAGAAATCCTCTGATGCCACCGATGCCGCGTATGAGCGATGGACAAACAGTCTGGAAGGAGACTTCACCCCACAGGTCATGACAGACCATGGGACTGAGTTTCAAGGGAAGTTTGGAGCCCGCCTTACTGAAAGGGAAGCTTACAATCCCCTCACTCCCATAGGCAGTCACCACTCCCTTGGTAAGAATGAACGCTCCCACCGCGAGTGGCTCACGATCTTGAGGGGCATCCTCCACGACCGCGGCCTCGATGACTCCCACTGAAGAGGCTTTACGTCCCTTGCCGCCATGAAATATAACCGTTAGCCCCGCGGTCGCAGCAAAAAGAGCCCATTTGAGCGTCGATGGTCTGCGCAGCCTCTTAGTCCTCCCATTGCTGCCCTTCATGACTTGCTTCAGACAACCCACCGCCCCTCTGAGGGGTCTTTCCCTTTCCCTGTGGGTTCCTCAGTCCTTTACCGCCACCCTGATTTGCCTCGTACCAAGCTTGACCCCCTCTGGACCCCTGTTTCGGTCCTTCAACGCGTGTCACTGAGTGAACATATGTTCCACTTGCGTCTGCCTTTTGGCCGTCCTATTCTAGCTCACCATCGCTGTATCCAAGCAAATGACAGCAGTTAGCCGGAACCTGTCTTCTCTGTGCCCCTTTCTGAACTGTAGCCGCAGCAGCAGCAGGAGCAGCAGCCAGTCCCCCCGCCCGAACTGCCGCAGCAGCCCCCAGCCACAGACTCCCCTCCGGCGCCCCCACCCCAGCCCCCCAAGTTTGACATCACCGACTTTTGCAAGGATGAATTGATCATCTGGAAAGACGAAAACACCAATCGGTGTTTCCTAGGAAGCATTCGTGCCGTCGATCCTAGTGGAGAGGGTAGAGTGGAAGTTCAAGCCTGGGGCTTAACTAGCCGAATGCTTCTTGCCAGCCGCCGCATGCAGCCTGCTTGGTGCCCCATGCGTGGCCACCCTAAACTGTTGTACTCTGCACAAAAGCCTGCGGGGTGTGGGCCTGAACTGTGTTACCTCATCCCCGAAGAGGTCGTCGAGAGGACAGCCCTCACTGCTGAAGGTTGTCTTCCTTCAGACGTGTGCAAGACGTACAAAAGTGTCTTGCTCGCCAGTCACGACACATGCTTCCCCTCCGATCGTCTTTCTTTTGACTCGCTGACTTCCCAAGCTGCAATGGCTGTGCTGTTTTCCCCCTCTGCAGAGTCTGCTCATGAGATATACAGAGCACCACAATGCTGAAACAGCAACATCCCCCCCTTTCTTTCTCTGGAACGACGAACAACAGCAGGCCTCTGTTGGCGCATGCTCAGCTGCCACCACACACACCCCTCTTCTTCGCCGCGGTTTGTCTCCTGAGCAGCTCGAAGGCCGTGCAGCTTCCCGAGAGAAAGAGCTCTCTTCGCTCTCTGAAAACGATGTCTACGAAAGAGTCTCTATTGCTGAAGTACCGCCAGAGCAGGTCCATTCCGCTATCCCCACCCATTTTGTCGATACCATGAAGCGTCAGAAGGCGGGGGAGTAGGATTTCAAGTCAAGAGTAGTCACTGACAGGTCTCCGTTCTTTGATCGCAGAGAAGGGGTCACTACCTCCTGTGCTACCACATCCCAGTGGGCCATGCGCTGTGCCTTAGCCATGGCGTTTGCATACGCAGATTTTGACCCCCGTGAGATTGTAGTGGCGGATGTTAAGACCGCCTACCTAACGGCCCTCCGATCCGACTGCGTTTATGTCCGCCCTCCTAAGGACCACCCAGACTATGGTAAGTACCTCTGGCGTCTGAATCGTGCTTTCTATGGCATGAAGGACTCAGGCAACCTGTGGGACCGTTCCCGCAATAAAACTCTCGCAGCAGCAGGCTGGGTTCCCTCCCTAGTCAGGGGGGTCTGGTGGAAATGGATAGGAAAACCAGAGGCTTCTTCCTCTCGCCTCCTGGGCATCCTTCCCACTTTTGTAGATGACTTTGCGATCCTTCCCCTCGGGGGGTCAGCAGTCCAGCTTGCCCGAGAGATTGCACAGAAAGGAAGGTGTGAGATGAAGATCACCCGGCCGACAAAGGCAGCATCCGCTGGGTAGGGGTGGATTTTAAGCTGACGAAAGACTCCATTTCCATTTACCAAACTGAGTACCTCCTATCCCTTCCCCTACCTGAAGGCATGGGGGAGTCTTCCACAACTCAAACAGAATGCGAAAAGTTCGATCTGTTCCCTCTTCCCCCTTCGTCTCGAGAACTCCCAGGAGAGCCGCCTCCGCTTCTTTTCACAAAAGAAGCGAGGTCCTTCCGTGAACGACTGGGGTGCTTGTCTTGGGTCGCACGAGATACTCGCCCTGATCTCGTGCAGGAGTGTAATCAACTTAGTCGCCATGCTTCTGCCTCCACGGCTGCCGACGCTGCCCTTCTACTTTCGCTCCTTCGCTATGCCCAATGCATAGCCTTATCTCGTGTAATCCAAATCTCGCGCTCCGACGTCCCGTCCTCATCCTCCCTCCTTCGTACCACATCCTAGAGTGATGCCGCCCTTGGGACTGCAGGCAACGCCCACCCTCAGACCGGGTGGCTAATTCGCCTCGGCTCTGCAGTCTTGCATTGGTGCGCATTTTCCCAGCAGCGTGTTGCCCGCTCGTCCACAAGAGCCAAGCTGTATGCAGCTCACGACTTAGTTGATTTTTTAGAATGTCTTCTGCTAGCCCTCCGTTGCGTCTGGAAACTAGGCGTCGTATCAGACGTCAAGCTTGAATGTGAAAACGGGACCATGTTGACTCCAACACTAATTCTGACTCCAAATATTTTTAATTTTTTTCAGTTAATTAAAGTAAAATCACAATAATTCCTGATGTTTAAACCATGTAAAAACATTTGTAAACATCTTTTTAAATTATAACATGTGTGCTAAATCTATTTATATGTCCTCATATTTTTTTTGTAGCAGCTAGTGTAGGGCGGTGTACTACTACTAGTAGTAAGATCTTATATGTTTGTACTAGTGTGTCTATACTAGGATCTAGACTAGGATTTGGTTACTCGATCACACATACATCATAATGTTTTTTAAAAACCTTTTTTCAAAAGCTTCAGAAAATCGACTCAAAATAATTTACGCGATCAGAGTTAGTAAGCAATTTTTTTTAAATCAATTTTTTTTTTAGTTCCTATTTTTCCCTAAGGCTATACATCTATACTTCGGCTCCATTATACTACATTGTACTCTATTATGCTCTAACTTTGAGTCGATCATAGAAGCATGATAGTGCTATAAGACTGTTTTTTTGTATGATCCCGGAAATGCCATAGATGAGAAACTGCTTCTTATACGGCTGCGCGGATACACAGACGCATACACACACACATACACATACACACATACACACACACACACATACACACACACACACACACACACACACACATATGCAGAGGGAGAGAGAGAGAGAGACAGAGAGAGAGAGAGAGAGAGAGACAGACAGACAGACAGACAGACAGATAGACAGACAGACAGATAGACAGATACACATACACACACACACATACACACACACACATACATACACACACACACACACACACACACACACACACACACATACATAAGACACAGACACAGACATAGACACACACACACACATACACATACATACACACACATACGCACGCACGCGCGTGCACACACACATACAAACACACACACATATACACACATACGCATACACACACACACACATACATATACACACACACACACACACATATACATACACATACACCGACTCACATATACACACACACCGACTCACACACAACCGACTCCCATACACACATACACATATACACACACACACACACACACACACACATACACATACATATACACATACACAGACACATACACACGACACATACACAGACACAGACACATACACACATACACATACACACACACACGCCTGCATGCACACATGCACACATACACACACACATATACACACACACACATACACACACACACAACACACACACATACACACACACACACACATACACAACACACACACAACACACACACAACACACACACATACACATACACATACACCACTCACACATACATACACACATACACACACATATACACACATACATACACACACACATACATACACACACACACACACACACACACACACACAGGGGTACACACACAGGGGTACACACACACTCACACATACACATACGTGTGGGCACATATACACATACACACACACCACATGCACATGCAAACGGACACGCACCAACATATTGTATATAAATTAATACATACATACATATATACATACACACCCACCCACGTGCAGTACATACACATACCTACACTCATACACACTCAGATTCTGAGGGAGAGAGAGAGGTTTCTGCACGCACGCTGAAAGACATACATATGAAAGAGAGTCAATAGAGAACACCAGAAACAGGCAGAAAGGAGAGAGAAATGCGAAATAAAAAGATTTCAAAACAATCTAGGCACTGGTATCTATGAATTTGTCTCTTCACACAGACATACACACACACACACACATACACACACACACACACAGAGAGAGAGAGAGAGATACCCACACATGTATGTAGATGGAGGAACAAGGAAAGAAACAGACAATTAGAGTAGATATGTAAAGTCATGAAAGATGAGAACAAACTTGCAGGAAAACAAAACTTATACAGGAAGAACAATGTACTGACCTGAAAGTTGTGGCTTGGAGGACGGACCGGGTGTGTATGGGGACGGACCTGGACGGTCGCTCCGACCTGCAAAAAAGGCATAAATCTGTACAAATGAAAGGAGAAAGAGAGAAAACATAAAAAGTAGACTCATGTATTTCAAAGACAAACACCTAAACGAACTGTTTGTTCTCTTTCACTGCCGCATAATGGGGGCAAAAGCTCAGCCTGGCATCATGGACATGCCGGGCCGGGTAGGGGGCGGTCCTAAGCCGAGGGCGTCATACATATGGAAAAGAGGCCCGGAACGACGCAATGGACGCTGACTAGAGCGAACGAAGATGTATGAGGCCCTAAAAAGTGGACTGCCTTACGTCCTAGAGGGTACCGGCTTCGGCTGTACCGCTCCTTCTGCCTCATCTCTTCTTTTTTTTTGCATCAACCGTACCATAAGGGCCCCTCTGACCTCGTCCCCCCTTAAGGTACATTTCAGGGCTGAAGTATGCGTCGTTCCAGGCCTCTTCTCCATATGTATGACGCCTTCGGCCTGGGGCCCGCCCCCTATTCGGCACGACCCATCCCGGCCGGCCCCACCTGGACCCCCTCTGAGTGCACACGCCCCTCCCCCCTGGGACCAACACCCTTTCACAAGCATGGAGCTCCGTCTCTCTTGTCTACATAACTTCCTGCTACTCCCTCTGTAGCCTTTCTAGGTCTGACAACCGTTTTGTGACGCCCGGTCCGGACCCTGGGCCGGACCCTGGCCCGGCTTGTCCTGGTCCAGCCATGGCGATGGCCAGCCCCGGCCCGACACAAACCCGGACTGTCCTTTCTACCCGTCGATCCCCTGGCAGTACGTGGAGCTCCCCCTCTGTCCTTTCTGGCGCCCGGCCATTCTCTCTCTATTGCTTTCCGTACATGCCTCTCTTATACCTCACCTCAAGCCATCACATATCTCCCGGTGGCACTGCCGTATAACCCTACCCTGCACCTCACCCCTCCAAGCCCCTAGAGTGACTGACCAAAGAAACAAAAGAGGCAGCCAACTGAGCTCCAGTTTCCCAACGCATACACGAGGAAGCCTTAAAGCCTGCATCCAGACAGACAATGTGAATAGAATGAGGGCAAGAAAGAAAAAGAAGGATGAGCATCTCTCTGACAAAACGTAACCTCTTGCCGCCCTTGCACACAGAAACTTGCAATCGTAAACTGACCAGAGAGATGACACGAAAGCAACTCTCCTTCCATACGAAGGGCACAAAGGAGCACCAAACCCTGCATCCACGCAGCCAGAATGAAAAGAAGGATGGGTGAATAGAGGAACTCACGTGGATCATTCCTTGACATGAGTTGACCGACTGAAGCCGCGTTATACCCAGCGACGCCCAACCTCCAACTGACTAAAGAGACGAGACGAACGCAACTCCTTCTGCACATCAGAGGCAAGCAAGAGCTCCAAACTCCTGCATCCATACCGTATAAAGAGCAAGGAAAAAGGGTAAACAGATACATCAACGCAGGTCTTTCTGACGTAACAATTAAAACCCTTTGCCCATACAAAATGTTGTTTAAAAGGAGACGGCAAAGCTCAGCCCACCTCAAAAGTGTAGCCACACTACAGCACCGGCGCACGATTCCCAGCGACAGGCCCATAACAAGTGCACTCTACAGAAAATCTGTATAGCAACATGGAGCTATAACTGAAGGGAATGAAGCGGGATCTTTTAATTTCTTCCTTGCTCTCTGACAGATGCCTCAGCCTGCAAAAGCATATAATCGGATTTCTACCGTACAGCTGAATATTCAGATTAGGATGCGTACGTCAGTCAAGTGTGGCAGCTCGCGCGGACCGGTTGGGGCAGGCCGCGGCACAGACGCATGTACGTATGGCGCGGCGCTGCATGCCACGCGCGGCATGCACACAGACCCGCCGGCCCGGCCTGCCACTATGCTACAACACTTCCAACCTTCACTCTCATACACTCCGGGCTCTAACAACAAAAGAATCGCTAAAAATAGACTTAAACGATGTTGAATATGTTTAAACTAGTTTAAACTATTTGTATATTAAAAAAAATTTTGGAGTCAGAATTAGTGTTGGAGTTGGTCTGGTCCCGTTTTCATATTTGATTTTGACGACCTTCTGAAGCTCATCTCCAGCGAGATGCCCCGACCGACCGAACGTGCCCTCCTGTCAGTTATTGAATCCCTCCAGCTGGGAGTGTTAGAACGTTCCCCTCATATACTCGTTGTTCACACTCTCTCCCTTTGCGATGCCTTCGAAGCCGCCTCAGTCCGTCTCTCCTTTATGCCCTCAAAGGAGAATATGGCTAATCCGTTAACCAAGCCCATGTCCACTTCCCTTCTCCTCCCCTTCTTCACCACCCTTTCCCCTTGTCCCTGTTTTGCATGCCATTGTGCTGTAACCTTTTTGAACTGTGTTGTATATTCAACTGCTTTTTGTTTTGAAAGAAAGAAAGAACGAACAGAAAAGAAAAAGAAAAGAATGTGTGTTGTGAACCAACTTAAAGCCTGAGTCGCTGTGTCAAGTATATAATGGCATGAGCAAGAAAGACAGTTCCTGACGGCCCCAACCGGCAGGGCGCGTGCACTTCATGACGGCTCCAACCGGCTCCAGTAACTGAAATGCATGCAAGCAAGAATGCATGCAATTAAATCAGAGATCGATCAGAAGTAACGGTTTGATCTTAGCTGAGAAGTGGACTTGAACAAGGGACCATGCATGAATATAATTACAATCTGTAAACTCCAAGATAACCTGTATCTCCACATAGACCTTCGCTGGTCTGTAGAGATTAGGGTTTATCAAGATACTAGGCTATATGCTATCTATTGCGGCACACTAAAAAGCAAAAATAAAACTATAACGAACTATTATCTAAACTATTATACCACAGATCGAATCATTAATAATAAGTTACTTTCAGACTTTCTTGAACAACAATCAAAGCTGTATAAGTTTTTTTAATTTTTATGAGATTAACTTGAATGGTTAATCAAATATTAATCAATTTTCTACCCTTCGTCTGAGAACGAGGATCGATCACAGACAGATAGGCTTCAGGAAAGGAGTCGGAACTAGAGAGGCGATTCATGCTCTGTTTGCTTTATCCAAAACTGCAAGAAATAAAAAAAAACCGTTGTTTGCATCCTTTGTGAACTTTTAAATTTAATTTAGTAAGGCGTTTGACAAAGTAGATAAGAAAAAACTGATAGAGAGGCTTAAGGAAGAAGGGCTGTGGAAAGGGGATATTTGAATGATTCATACTATGTATGTTAAAGTGATAGACAAGATTGAGGGCTCGGATAGTATGTTTGAGGAAGGAACAGGGGTAAAACAAAGGGATCCACTCTCTCCTCTTCTCTTTCTTCTTTTTATCAATAACATCCATGCCTCCATTAGCCTTCAATGCAAGGAACACTGGTAAGAGGAATGAGCAAACCTTCCCGAGGAAATGAGTGGTGAGTAAAGGGGGGAATTAGTGGCTCAGCCCAAAGCGTTAACGTCCTCCTCCCCCCCAGACACATCCCCAGGAGAAGTGAGGTTGAGAGACCTCCTGCTTGAGAGCATTGGATATGCCGATGACCTCGTTATTTTTGGATATAATGGAGATTCTAAGAAAGTGAAAGTCTCTTCCAACAGCTGAGATCCTATGTTGTCTGTACACAAATGTGTCGGTAGGAGCACACGGTCAATCTACCATAATCCAGTAGAATCCAACAGGCTGCTGTCTGATTCAATTGGAAATTATCAAATACATGCTAATTACACGACATACAAAAAACGTATGCATGCGAAAAACCATCAGAGACTGACGCTTCGCATACACGCCGAGCTAAACATTAATAGCTCAAAATCAGCATGCCAATTAATCGCAGTATTACGTCGATCCTTGCAAGCCGATGGATAGACTGTAGGCATGATTAGAGAATACACGTAGTGTCCCGCGCGTGACGCCCCTCCATATCCATACCGCTGTCTTTTGTCTATCGCTGACGGTTCTCAGGTGCACTTGCGGAAGCAAACGACAACAAAAGGCCATAACATTGAAAATCAGTCATATGTAGATTATTTTAGAACAAAACAAAGAAAGGACAAACGCGCCTTCCAAAGAGAACGAAGACCATCATCACCAGTCCGACGGACTGCAGACATGAACAAATCAAGCAAAAACGAAACAGGCCATCTCAAAATATATAACTCCCAAAACAGAAAAGTAAGTTCGTCAACTAGGACAACCGCAGGTGCATTACAAGAAAGAAGTGTCCGGATAAGATAAGAGGATATTAGGCCCTTCTTGGCCGAAACAGAAGGAACACAGGAGAAAGCATACATCAGATGCACTCTACGAAGTGAAGGTAGGTTAGGAAAAGACGACCATCCTCCAGAAATGGGCAACAGAGAAAAAGCAACCAAATCACGAAAGAAATTAAAAAGAACATCACGGTTAGGATTAACAGCAGCAAAAAGCAAAATTGAAGGAGATTCCGGTAAAGAGAAAAGACACAGACCAAGCATCATAAATCCCTTCTGACGCTCTAAAACGCATGCAGGACTGTAGAAGTCTTCCTCAAGTAATTTTTCCATCATGGGGTCATCCAGCACGTCACTCATACCACAGTCAGACCTAAAAACAATCGTTCTATCGTTCATGTATCTCCCTGTCATCCATTTCTCCCCCCCCCATGAAGGCTTCGATCTCATCAATGCAACAGAGTACTCTTTTCACACAGCAAAAAATCGGGCCCCACCAGGAGAGCATGGACTCCCTTAAGGAAAACCTTCATGCTGTCTGACCATCTTCCCTCGAACCCGAATTACATTCGAAACAAAATCAAGATTAATTATAGGAGCCAGCATATCAAGAAGGCAAGAAAGTGCATTCGTATAATTGCAGTGGGAGGATAAAAAAGCAATAGGTTTTAAGTAACGTCTCCAAGAATACCACTTCTCACCCTCTCCCGGACCTGCCTCCTTAATACAAAAAGACTTATGGGTCCCCAACACAACAAAACGATATCTAGTCTAAGAGGAAGAATGAATGAAATGAACAAAGTCATTCAAACAAGAAAGGAAATCAGCTCTGGATAGAGGGAAAAAATGCTTTGATGTCGTCCACCAGCAGACTAAGTCCACCCCGAGGCCAATACGAATTAGAAGAAACACAAGAGCCACGATCTGCAAGTCTCCCAAACCCTGAATTAAAGATCCCAACCTTATCCTAAAAAGCAAAGACAGAGTCAAAGTCACAATGCGGCGAAAAGTAAAAAAGACAGCCATTCAAAGCCTTGCAAAGGAAAGAGAAAATCTCACGTCTGGCGTGTCTCTTGTAAGATACCAATGGCCTGTATTTCAAAGAGGACCAAGACTCAGAGAGCTCCCCCTCAACTCCCCAAGACTTACGTTTCACCCAAAGGATCCCAATCCCAATTGGATACTCCCCTCAGGACCTCCAGAAGAGGATTGATCGGTTGGCTGCCTATTGTGATAAATGGGGGCTGACAGTAAATTTGAAAAAGACAAAGGTGATGAGACTGGCAGGTAAAGGGGGGGTTGAAGAGATTCGTTTCAAGGGTCAGATGGTCGAGTGGGTAGAGAGTTATAGATACTTAGGCTGTCAGGTTTTTTCTGATGTGAACCCTCGCAAGTTTATGACTGTCAGACTTGACGCCGCGGAAAAGGGAATAAGGGGGGCAATGGGTCTGTATGTGTCAATAGGTATGCTTTCCCCTCACAGTCGTATGTCCCTCTTCAAAGGGACGTAGGAGCTCACCGTCACTTATTCCCTTGAAGCCCTGCCCATTCAAGAATCTGATATCCGATGCTTAGACTCCCTCCAGCTTCGTTTTGTACGTTAGTCTTTCCGCCTACCCTAGAATTCTTTTATGCATGTTTCCCACCCTTGCAGTCGTTGAACTGAGGCCTAAGAGAGAGATTCTCAGTATCAGAGTGGGGGGGTATTTGAGAAGTCTCTCCCTTGCTCGATTTGCTTTGCCTCAAGCATTGTGGGCATGCCACAGGAGGGGGGAGTTCAGGGCGTAGTCGGGGTCTGCAAAGAAGCTTGTGCAACCTGTCAGTCCTGCCCTTCTGGAAGGCGAACCAGATGAAGTCGATTTTAAAATATTAGATAGCAAGCTGAGAAAGGGGGCGAGGAGCAGGGAAGTGAACAAGTGGTTGGGGGGGTCTCCATCACAAAAAGGAGATCGAGGGGGAAGGCAAGGGAGACAAGAAATGCATGGGAGCATGTTTTTTCCTCCGTCTGCTTGCTTGACTGACTATCAGAAAGAAAATCGTAGTAGCCAACATTTGGAAAAACTGGTCCTGGGAAGCTTGGCAGAGGGGAGGGGGAGCTCTAGGTCTCCCTTGGTGGAACCTCTCGCCAAGCAGTTCTTGTCTTCCCCCGGAGCAGTTTTTTGCCCTTTGTTGTGCACCATTGTTGGAGGGGGGGCAAACCATGGGGGGAGGGTTGAATCAATTTATAAAGACTGTGAAGAGAAAAGTGGGGAGAAATTGATTGACGACCCGATTCACCGTCTGACAACTTATGTCCGAACGGAGGTACCGCGAGGGAGATTGAGTGATCTCTGGTATAGGCGATTGGAGCGTATATCAATAGAAGAAGTGTGTGAGTATGGAGAGAGACAGGAAGCCCGGACGGGTAGGGGCATGGGGCAGGCCGAGGAGCGTGTAAGGCGGTACTTCTCGCTTCTTCTTCTTCAGAGGGACGCCCGAAAGGCCAGTGCCCTGAGCACTACCCTCATTGCTGCATGCCTAAGACCGGACTGATCGATCCTGGGGCGCAGACTACCGCGCAGTGTTTTACTAACTACTAGTAGCTAGTAGTCCTAAAGTTCGGCCGCTTTAGGTGAGCAATCGCTGGCGTGCTCCTAGCTTGTAATATGACATGAATGCTTACAGACTGCCCTTTGCCATTGGGACACGATGGCTAGCGCCGGGCGGGTTAAGTCACCTCATCATCAGTCAATTTCTCAATTGCTTCAGCAATTTTTAATATTGTTGGTCAGCATAAAAACTCCAAAGGGGGTGATGCCGGTATAAAACCGTGCTCCGACCGGAGACAGCCGCTAACAAATCCTTCACCAAGACCCCCTTTCAACCACTCCCAGAGCGAAGTACCCTCACTCGTGTCCTCCTCCCTCTGCCCCACTGAAGGGGTTTGACTCCGCAATGCCACTATTTCCTTTGTCAATATCTGCCCAGGGCTGCCAGGCAAAGCCCCGATTTGGTGTAAAAGAGGAAGACCCCACAAAGCCGACCACCAGAGCTCACGCAAATCCCAAAGCATCTGACTTCCCCCATCTCCACCTCCAGACCCCCCCATCTGAGCATGCTCAAAATATTTCCAGGGGGCAAAGGCAGAGTAGTCAATGAAAAGAAGGCGAGAGGCTTTCCGAACGGCATCAGACAGAGAGGAGGGGAAAGAGGGGGAGGTCTCTTCTCCACTCGCGAAAGTGGAGAAATTGGAAGATGGGACGGCAGGGGTCCCCCCTAACGACCTTCGCCCCCCCCACTCTGCTAGCCTTTGTGCTCGCAACGCAGCGCGACGCCCCCATGCTAACACATGCTCTGCCTTCCAAACTACCGCATCCTTTGCAAACGTGCTTGGCGTTGAGATAGCCAAAGCACGGGGGGATGGGGAGGTGGACGTTGTCGTCAGGGAAGGGTCTCCCAAAGGACACTCTCTTCTCTGACGCCCTCTACTCACATACCCTCCTTCCCCTTCACCCTTGCCCCCCCCACCCTCCTCATCCTCTTCCCCTGGTGGTACTTCCCCTCTTTGTCTGAAGTAACGAAACAAATGAACTCGAGAAGGGTGCAATATCGTTAGTCCTGAGGACACTGCACTTTCAGACACCCCCCCCAATTCCTTCTCAGACCCGCAGCATTCCGTTCTCTCCTCTGCACTTTCGTGAAGCAGTCCGCAAAGACTCGCTTCCAAATCCCCCCCCTCATCCCCTGCCTGAAATGTCAAAATCTTCATTCGTTCCCCCCCCCCTGCTTGCCCCCCCTCCCCCCATATGCTCTCCCATGCATTTCCCACAGCAAGAAGGACCCCCTCGATCAACAACACCCGCGAGAAACGACCGGCAGAAAGTGCCTCTAGCAACATTAAACGACGCAACTGCCTTCGGTCGTACTGCCTCCATGTTCTGTAAATCGTCCACCCAGCTAGCTGGAGCAAGTCCTCTTCGGCTGGCGGTATGTAATGAGAGGGCCCCACAACAAGAAGGGCAATCAGCCCCCCTGCTCCCATTGACAAATGAAGGGCCCTGCCCGTGGCAACAAACGCATTCACATCTCTCTGCACTCTGAACGAAGATTCCTCTAAAAACGAGACTACCAATGAAGAGGGTTCCCCCTCTACTTTATCATCTGCAGCCATCGGAGCCCATCCTGGAGAAGGGGGAAGGGCATCTAACATCAAACGCACTCGTCCTGGAACGCACCCTTTCGGCCTCTTCTCTGGACGTCTCAGCAATTGTTGAAACTGAAACCAATGATCCCCGCATTTCATTTTCTTATCTTCCCGCGTGTCCAACACGAGCACACGGTCCCTGAAATGCCACAAAAATGCATTCATGATCGATTGATCCTTCCCAACAAAGTACCCCCTCTTCATGAACCAATCGTGCCACTTCCAAAAACGTTCGAGAAACCAGGACATCGCACGAGGGGACCCACCATAGAACCCCCCCTCAACTAGGTCAGCCATCATCGGCCCATTCACGGGATTATACGAGAACAAACTCTCCCTAACTTCTCGGGATAGGGGAATAAGGCCAAAAATCGGACAGTCGGGACTGCACTTTTTTCCCTCCTGCCAAGTCAACATTTGACTGACAGCGGAGGGATCCATGAAATCATCCCCCCCGAAAGGCTGACGGAATGACCCCATATCCACCCAGAAGCAAAAGTGTCGTGCTCCATCTTCTCTCTCTTCACACTCCGCATGCACAAAAAACGATTTGATGTTCCACACGGCGTACAGATCTGCACTGTGTCTGTCCTTCTCCGGGTCCAGACTCCAGATTCTCTCGTAGTCCTCTCGCAGAGACGGCAAAGGGCCCCATTCCCACATGTCCTTTAGTCGAAATTCAGTCAGATTGGCGGCAGCCCCCGGCCTCTGAAAGAAGGGCACGAGGTCTTCTGTAGTGTACACAACTAACCGCGCTTCCTTGTGGAGACTGCGAAGGAATTCGCTCGTCCACCTCTCGTACTTCTGCCATGCGTGTTTGGACTTCTTGAAATTGTAAAGGCACGTCACAACGGTCACATGGACATCAGTGGGCGATCCGCAAACCGTGTGTATTCTTGACAAAAGGGCTGCCAGAACGTACCAAAAAACGACACAGACTACCATGTTTGCCAGATATGGTAGCGTCTCCAACACTCCCTACGGTCCACAAATCTGCTGTCCTTCATCGGATGCGGAAGTATGGGAGGCCGGACTTTATAAAAAGGCACATTCGGCCTCCATCTTCGAGAACCAAGTTGGGAGAAGTGAGCAGAGGTAAGCAATGGTGGACACAGTGGATATTGCTTTTTGATCGAAGACGTTTGACGGTGTTTGAAGATGAAGATACGGGCTCAGAGCTGTAGAGACGGATGGATAGTCTCCGAAAGAGGCTCGCATGCCACACAGCCGAGACGTGCGTGCGTCAAGCCTATGACAGCCTTTATTCACTTTCCGGGATCTTTCGCACGCACTTTCACTCAGGGACAATTTGAGAACGAAAGTGCCTTCACTGCACTTTCCGGGGCCAGGCGAATCTAAAGGAATCCGATTTTCGTGAGTTTTCGTGAGGGTCGCCGTCCTATAAATCAATCGGCTATTTTCCTTCAGTTCGTTCTCGCAACAGGAGAAGCCCTTTTTTCCGGTTTTTTGAGCTTTTTGGCATCTTCTCATTGCATCAAATAGCAGTAGTATCCCTAGTCAGTACAGAAATTTGCTTTCGACTTCAGTCCTTCATCTGCGTGTGATTTTCTTCTCCCTCGTACCTTTTGATTTCATGTCTGTCGAAGTAGCCACACCCACCCAGGCCCCTGCGGAGGCCGAAGTCATGAAGGCACCCCCTTCGGAGGCTGCCACGACAGTCGAACGCGTGCGAAGGACATTCACCACAGCCTCTACCACTGCAGAAGGATCCCCCGTCACCCTCCAGCCCCAGGTTCTTCAGCCGCAGGTTGTTCGGCCAGCTGTTGTTCCGAAGAAGGGAGGAGAGACTAAGGCAGGATCCCCAAAGAGAAAATGGAAGTCTAAGAGAGAGAACTTTCCGGATCTGAACACTCCCTATGACATCGCCATCAAGTTTCTCTTCGGGTCTGCAGTGGTGACCTGGCCCATCCTTCTGATTCTCTCCATCGACTCCCCCGAGAGAATGCAGGTCTCATGGTTGATCACTCTGCATATCCTCAGTTGGTTGAAGGTGGGAGTTGGAATGAGCATTGTGTTGCACAGATTCTTCGCTCATCAGAGCTTCACGTGCTCAAGACCTTTCGCCTTCTTCCTGGGAATCATCGGATGCCTCGCAGGCCAGAGGTCAGCAAGAGCACGGTGGGAAGGGACAGGGAAGAACAGAGACAGTCAACAGAAGGGAGAGACACGCAATCGTCTCCGTATCTTCGTTCTTTCTCTTCGCCTTCATACCTCCTCGAAGTCTATTGCTGTCTGACTCTTCTCCAATCTTCTATCTCTGCTTGACTTGTACCAGAATGTCCCTTCATATGTCTCCTCGGGTTGCCGCAGCCTCACAGTCTCCCTACATCCCATCTGTGTGTCTGCAGATCCCCTCTCTGGTGGGCTTCCAAACACAGAGTCCATCACCAGAACTCGGACCTTCCCTCAGATCCCCACAGCCCTGTGCAGATGGGATTCTGGAGAGCGTTCCTCCTGTGGACCGTCGAGCCTCACGGTCTCCGCACAGACACAGAGGTACTCCCCAAGAACCTCCTTACTTGGGAGCTCATCCTCCTGGAGCGTCTTTACTTCCTTGTCCCCCTCTGCGAGTACTTTCTCTGGTGGAAGTTCATGGGCTGGGGCTACATGCTGAAGGTGGGCGTTGCCTCCAGCTGTATCTGTCAGGGTGGGTCTCTGTTCTTCAACGTTTTGTTCCACGAGAACGATGAGTTCAAGCCTGTGGTCGGCCACGCATCCAACACAGACGTCATGACTCTGGTCAAGCTCTTCCTCGGAGCTTTCGCAGCGACTCTGCCTCTGGGGTTGGTCAACCCTGTTCACCTTCTGGGGTCTCTCAGCTGTCTGACCTTCTACATGGTCGGAGAGCACGCCCATGAGGACCACCACAGGCATCCCGCCCTTGCCAAGAGGGGCGGATTTGATCCGTTGGCCGTCATGCTTTTGCCTCCTCTGAAGGCAATGGGTCTGGTCAACTGGGCACCCTCTAACTGGCGCGAGTAAAAGAAAATATATGCTCAAAGAGGAGCAACGCGTCAGTGGGCGAATCACTGACCGAGAGAGAGGGCGTTTGTTTCTTGGTTGGTATGCGTCACCTGATCATGTCAACTCTTTTGTCGTGGAAGTGGCCGGAAGGCAACAGAGCCATCGCAGAGAAAGAAGAATGGCTTGTGTGAGCCATACGGTTTTTGTCCTTGCATGTGGGGGATGAAGGTATGAGTGGAAAAGAAAGTCAATGAAGAGTCTGAGTCAGCAGTCAGAGCCGTTTGAGGTCGACTCATTTATACCTTGTACGATCGCACGCGCAAATATCTCGCACTGTTCATGCATGGTTCAGCCCTTGAGGGAAGAAAGAAAGGGCAGAGCGATCCTGACAAGAAAGGAAGAAGAAATTTTTGATCTAATTGAATGAAGTGGATGAATGAATGAATGAGTGTCCGTCCTTGTACCGTCACTGAGCAAGCGCCTCTCTGCGCTATCTTCTACCTACCTGTCTACATTAGTCGTTTGTGCATTGCAATGACTGGTTTTTTTTTCATGACAATCAGTGGCTTGACTGTGGAAGTTGGCGCCGAGGGAGCAACGAAGAGAAATGGCATGCGTGCATGTCTTCCTGTCTTCCTGCCTGCCTGTCTCGTTTCATGATAACTTCTTCCTCCCTTATCCTACTTCCTTCATCCTGTTCTTGGGGTCGATTCTGCCATTTCTGTCTGTCCATTTGCTTGCTTCACTGTAAAGAAAGAGCAACAGTGGATTCGGAGATGGGGAGGGACACGTGGGTGCAATGAGAGAACAGATAGATCGGAAGTGCAATTAAGAGCAGCAAGAGAATTAAGGAAGAAGCGAATGATGTGTGTGTAGTTTGAGAGATCTAGATCAGAAGGTTTGTCGGACTTGAGACCTTGACTGATTATCTCTCTCAACTCGCCTCTCCTTTCTTGCGCCTTCTTCTGACCTTCCTTTCTCTCAGTCGGCTGATCTATCTTTCTGCTCTAAGCTGAAGAACGTTGGTGCGTGCATGTCGTGTGAGTGAGTGTCTCCATATCTTCTCCCCTCATGTGTTTGTCTGTCTAGCTTTTGTTGCTTTTACATGTCCGCTCCCAGAAGGAAATGAAGACCTATGAGCCTCGTCCGTCCTGTCTCTTCCCAACCGCGCCCCCCCTCTTCGCACTACTTCATCGCCATACCTGCGACCTTTCGTTGTTTTTTCGCTTCCCCCCCTCCCCCCGTCCAACAAAGAGGCAGGAATTGATCGCCACTCCTTCTTTTCCGTTGTTGTCAACGAGCACACAGACAACTGACAGTGCAGGTGCCTTGCATTCCGTTTTACACACAATGATCGGAATTGGGCTGTGGGCACGTGCTTGTTCTGTTGTCATTCTAATTTCATTTCTGTCCGTGTCCACGGCCATGTGCTTTCCTTTTCTTTCTTTTCGTTGTGCGTCGATCAATGACCGCATGGGTTGGTGCCATGCATGCAGTGGCAGTGGCCGATCTATCTTTCGATCGCTTCAATGACTGTGCATGTTCAGAGGCTTGTTTGGTGGTTGTCTCACTCGTCTGTGTGTGTTTTGTGAGAAGAAGTCAAAATGGAAGGATCATTGAGAGAACGCGGTCCTGGCGCGTGACGGGGTCAGAACAATGAAGCTCGAAATGAAGTCATGCGGTTTAAGAGTCCATTCAGTACTGTGACTCAGACAGGAAACGGGAACTGACTGAAGATTTTAGACAGCGCGCAGATCTAGACTAAAGTCTTTTAGGAGAGTCTCTGTGTCAGCTGGCTAGGTCAGCCGGTCTGTCCCTAGTTCTGTCCAGTAGTTTTGGACCTTTTGGTCGGTTGTTAAGAACTTAAGTTAAAATTTGTTAACCTATGTATAGACCTAGGTATCTAGCTAGGTATAGACTAAGGCTACAGTACTTAACCAGTCATTAGGGATAGCTATCGTATCGTATCGGAATCAAATCGGTATCGTATCGGTATACTGATATAAAATTTTTAGCGTACAAAGCTAAAACCTAGTGTAAACGGTATCATTCCTAAAACTATAAACTTTTTATAAAAATTTCATGTTTTTAAAGAGTCAACTCTACTTAGAAAATGGGCTTCAAAACGTTTAGAATGTAATGTGGATGCTTGTCGTGACGCGAGTGTGAGCGAGCGCCTCGCTGCCTTGCATTGACTATGATTGAACTGGCCCGCGTGTACGTCTTTCCAGGGCCATGATTGAAGTGAACGCGTACGTCATTGCATGGATTTTAGTCACACGAATCAACAGTTGCGTTTCTGTTGGATCAGTGCATACATAAGATCAGACTAACAGCCTGCACGACAGCAAGACGGGGGAAAGACGAACGACGATGGTCTTTCCGACTGACAGACTTTATACTGCCTAGACCACGTTTATAGAACATAGAAGGCCAAACTATAAGAACCCCCCCTTTAAAGAGAGTCAACACATCATAAGGTTAAGAATGACTTCATCAACACATCTATCGTTCTTGAAAATCTTATGCCAGACGCAAACTGTTAGACTCGATTTTATTCTGATGTGTATGCCAAAATCACCCAAATGCAAGTGAATGCATACAAAATTTACAGCAAAACGTAGATATCCACATGATATTCTGCACTTACGAAGGAACCATGTAGATTTGTAGCATAAAGAAGAAACAAAACACAAGCTACACAGCAAGCAGCTCAGGTTGTACTCTCTTGAGCGACGTGGTGGTTGATACTCAGTAAGCAGAGTGAAGAGAAAATTGAGGTCAAAGGTTTGATACTGTGTAGCGGTCTGTATATACTTATCTGTATGTGTGTGCATCTCCATAAAAATCAACCAATATGCAAAACGGCCAGCTAAGACTTCAAGCTACTAAGACTGACAGTCATTTAAACTGTCATTTTACTGTTATCTGGACTGTTATTATTAAATCTATATATATAGTCATTATTCATTTTTTTTTTATAAAGTTAACTATAGCCAGTGTTGTTAAGTCTCGGTACGTTCGGTACCTCGGTACTAGAGGGGGGGTCAGTATCGGATTTCGGATCGGATCTTTCGGTACCAACCTAAATGACTCTTAAACTTAAAAATCACATGTAGTCTGATGTTATAATATCATTTAAACACACTTCATAAAATAAAATAAACAAAATACAATGATAAATTAAAATTAAGAAAGTCTTTTCTAGCTTTTTTGATTGATCTACGACTTCTGTCTTCTGGAACGGTCTATGGATTGGATCTTGTTTTTTTTGTGGCGGTGCACGTGTGCAGCCCTAAAATTCATGTAAAGAGACGGTGATGCTTCAGATGGCAGTTCTGCATCCATGTGAGGATACGCGAGATACATATAATGCGCGGCCCAGAGCCCGCACGCCGCGGCCCATGCAGGCGCGTGCCCCCCCCTCGCGCTTCAAATTAGACATCAAAAGTTCATGCTAGTTATCTTTGAGCATTTCAGTGTTCTAACGGCGTATAAACAGTCTATAAAGAGTTCTAAAAACCTGTTTAGAATATGTAAAAAAGCCGGTACCGAAAATACTGAAAAGGTACCGAAAGTACCGAAAAATTTCGGATCGGGGGGTCGGTATCGGATTTCGGTACTTAGGTTTGTCGGAACTTAACAATTCTGACTACAGCAATTTGACTAGCTACAATAAAATATGCTACATTTTTATGCGAATATGTGTAAAAACCTAAAAGGCGCAAGCTTTAGCAGAAGCTCATAGTAATAGCTTTATCATCATCATCATCATACGCTATCACTAATAGCAACATAATTAGCCTATAATATTACTGCCTATTTTGATGATGATGATGATGATTAAGGGTTAAACTACGGGTTAAATCCTGGACCCAGCAATGCTAGATCCTACGCCACTAATAAGGCTTTGAGTCAATGAGGACAACCCAGAGCACACATTCATGGGGGCCCATTGGGGGGGGGGGGGGGGGCTAGGGAAGGGGAAGCCTGCATGCCAATTGGATCGATTCGACTCAACTTGCCTGATCAAAACAGTAGACTAGGCTAAAAACGAAAAAAGGCTTCGCACTATAAAATTCTAAAAAAAAAAAATTGAAGGCTTAATTTTTTTTTTTAGAATTTTACAAAACTATTAAAAGCACTTCAGCTATAGGTCTTCAGAGGTCTGCAGACTATAGTAGTCTGCAGAGGTCATAAACTTAGCTAAGAGATCATGTCAGATGATTGTTACTTTGCTTCTTTATTTTGTTTAATCATTCTAGCAATCATTCCACTAGACTAGTCTAAGACTAGACTGATAATGACTGATATAAATGTAAAGTTCCTCTTGATTTTGTTCTAAAATTCTAAAATTAAAAAAAAAATAAATGATGTCCTTTATTTTTTTTTTTTAGAATTTTATAGTGCGAAGCCTAGACAGTAGACCTTCTTGAGACACTCAGATAGCGCTTTAGAACTGCTTCTAGGCAAGATTATGCACAAGAGCAACACTATTTCCTTCATTTTTTTCTCCAACTCCTTATCTGAAGTGCCCCTCTCTGTAGCATCCGCAACGTGTTGTACAATCTGCATTCTTTTGTTAATGGGCGCTCTCTGTTTTACAATTTCATAAAGTTTTTTCAGCCTACTTCACCCCCTTTCTGAGTCCTTATATTCCATCAGGTACCATCAGGACACGAACTTCATCTTTGATCATATGTGAGGGGGAAAAACATTTATTACATGATAGTGTTATGTTGAACTAAAAAGCTTTAAATTTTATGTACGTTTTAAATAGTTTTAGTTTTAGAATGAAAGTAACTTCGAATTTGTACTAAACACTAAATTTTGAAAGTTGTTTTCCTAGTCAATTGGCCTAATGGTTAAAGTATATAGTTTATAAGCAAACAGTCTCGGGTTCGAGTCTTGACTGCCTCCTTTTTTCATTCTTTCCAGAAATGGGAAAGGCCGGAAAGGGCAGTTCGTCATCCTTATTGAGACACGACGCGACTTCGATGCGACACGACGTCTAGGAAGTATCACACCCGCAAATGCGGGTTTGAACCCGCAAATGCAGGTCTGAAGAGCAAAAGAAATATATAAAAAACTCTAAGTTGCTTCAAATGAAGGATGAAATAAAAATTAGAAGGTACTCCGGATCGTCATTCAGATTTTTAATTTAGATTCAGATGGATTTAGATTGTCTTTGGACTCTAGCCTCAGACCTGAACTCTTGGAGACGGCTCTGACTACCAACACTGTCAACAGAAGTCAATCACTGATACCTGCCTTCTAGTTAACCACCATCTAGCCTCTGACGTCCTGTAGTATCACCAAGCAAGCGAGTGGATCTTCTAGTCTGTTCCTCTTTGATACGAAGTCGAACGAGGTCAACAAAACACGTGGTGATGCCAGTGAGAGCCGGCCCTTCTGGACTTTGAGCAGATCAAATCAAACTCAAGCCCCTTCTACAAAAAGTAGGAGTCCAACAACCACCATATCAACAACCACCACAGCAGCTCCCTCAAGAGGATTCTCACTGTCCAGACAACCAAGTCCACTTTGTTCCTCTCCAGGAACCCAAGGAACAGGAAAACTGACAGGATCGAGCATTTCGGCTACATTCTGACTTTTGAGACCAAACACCAACGCATCGCCTTCATCTAACCCCACCTACATGCACTGGATCTTGCTTTCTCACTCCCAAATCGCTGGTGCCCCTTCAAGAAGGCCTTCACGGATACTTGGAGAAGAACTGCACACATCGACCCTGCTTTGCCTGGTCTCCCTTCCACCCCTTCTCAGCTGAAGCCTCATAAGTACGGCTTCATTCCTTCGCTCCTGACTACGTCTCTTTTGGACTAAACTTTAAGACCGTCACCTGAAAGACCTTTCTGGATTGACCTGACCACGAAGTGCTGTCCATAGTTCGCCCTTAACTTCGGCTCCAACTCAACGGAAATCCACCTCCACATGGACTACATCGCGAAGCGCTGCTAAAATCTTTAATAACCCTTCATTTTCTTTTCTTTACCAAAAATTCGCATCGAACAGGACCATACCGCAAAGCGCTGCCAAAATTTCTGATTACCCTTCATTTTTTTCCCTTTACCAAAAATCTTGTTCTAAACAGGACTACACCACGAAGCACTGCCAAAATTTCTGATCACCTCTCATTTTCTCCCCTTTACCAAAATCTCTTTTTAAACAGGAGTACACCGCAAAACGCTGCCAAAATCCTCAGCAAAATGTCCTTTTCCGGACTCTGTCAAATCCTTTTTCCTTCTTCTTCATTTTACCACAGAACGCTACCAGGAAGTCTCTGGACGGACAGCTCCTTTCTCCTCCTCTTTTTCCTTTGAAATCTCTCTTTCCAGCTAAACAAATCTGCAAAAAACAAACGCATTGCCACTCGCTCATAATTTTTCACGAACGTTTTTCATTGAAAAGACTACTCATTGATTTTGGGGAAGTTAGCCAGCCTGTCAAAAAGGAATTCAAAAATCTGATTTTGGAGGAAACTCCGGAATAACCAGTACAAGACAGAAGCGAACAAGTGCATTTTCTGGCTGAGAAAGCAATTCGAAGAAACACGGAATTTCTGAGCAATCCCGAGAACGTAAGGACCTTCCTTCTCGACCAATACACCACTCATACCTGGGTACATGATCGCTAGACTTCTCTCCTTTACAAAGGCTTGAATCTTGACACTTCACCTCAACTCAAGTTCATTCAAGAAAACCATTGACACCTTCCTCCATTCCTTTTCTCACCTACGCGCTACACCCCTATCTGCTTGAACCAGCTTAGATCAAACGAAAGCAAACATGCCCTCACAATCGAAGGCAAAAGCTCAACCAAAAATAAAAGCAGCAGCGAAAGCAAAAGCCAAAGGACTTGCGAAAGCCAAGGTGAAAGCACAACCAAAGGCAAAAGCTGCACCTATCCAACATAATTCTCCGCTGGTGCCCAACTAAACAGCTAAGCAAATGAACGGACAACAGCACCAACACCCAGGACCCCATGCACACCAACATAAGCAGCAGCAGGTTGGGCAACAAGAAGGACAGCAAGCAAACTATGAAGAGCAGGCAGCCCCTCCGAACTCACCTCTCCAACAAGCAGATGACAACGTGGAGATGGTGACAGCAGCGGGCGAAGGAGCTGCAGCTCCTCTTGCTCCTGCGTCTGCTAGATCGGGTCCAGCCTCCTCCATCCATGCGTCTCTTCAAAATCTTGACCCTCAAGTCATTCAAGAGCTGCAGAGACAGGGGGTCACATTTCACTTCGACGAGAATGGACAACTGGTTCCAGTACCTCGCGAAGAACAGCGCGTCTCCCGGATGCAGAACAACTACACTGATCTCAGAGACAAACCGAAAGTGAAGCTCGACCTGCCAGCGTTCTCCGGATAAGATCGCACACAGACGAAGGCCTACTGGGGACGACTTCTGCGCCTCTATCAACGGATAGATTGGAATTTCTACGATTTCTGCGACATTTATTTTCCCTCCACCCTGACAGGAAAGGCAAAGACTTGGTGCGATCAATTATCTAAGGCTTCAGCTAGACTTGCCGCGATCACTACACCTATATAGCTGGAAATGCTCTTTCTAAAGGAATACGAACTGATGGAAGCCAACCAAGACTCTGCCAAAGAAAAGCTCTTCTCACTCAAACAAAAACTGACTGAGTCAACCGACGATTACGCCGCCCGCTACCGAAGTCTCTGTAACGAGTGTGGAAAGGACATCCGAGGACATCGATGACGTCCACTCTTCCAAGCATTTTATCAAAGGACTCACAAGCGAAACTGTCAGGGTGGCACTTCGGACAAAAAGCTACAACTCCTTCCAAGAAGTCCTCACTGATGCTAAACGCTACTTTTCCGTTGCCCCCTCAGTGACTTACCATGTCTCTGCCACCTCGGCTGAAGAAGGAATGGACACCGGAGAAAGTATAACCACCTGTCAAACAGCAAGTCGAGAATCTCCAATCGGGAGCATTCTCGATAGCCTCAACGCAACAGACCGAACACTTAGCCACCAAACAACCCTCAATACCGTAGAATTCACAACTTAGAATTTGCAGAACCCTGCAAACATTGCAAACATCACAGTACAGATTGTTTCTGACAGAACGAACTGCCAACGGTGTGGAGGCACCCGGCCCTACACTGCAAATGGCTGTTCGGTCTCAGATCGAAGTTTGTGTCCCGTCCAGTCTTGTTTGGTCTACTGGCTCCCTTCCGTCCAGTACGGTCTATTGCAATATATTACTGCTAGGTGAGACAATAAGTTCAGTCAGTCAGTACTTCAGTCCAGTACCTACAGGAGAGAAAGTCTGACAGTCCACCATTTCCACTCCTGGTACTTCTGAATGTTTCCTTCCGATCCAAGTCTCTTTCATTTATTTTTCTGCATGTATGTGAAAAATTACTTTTTGAGCTCAATTGCACGTTTTGCATTTTGCTCTCAGTCGCTCGCATTCACGCACGGTCACGCACTTCCTGACCGGGTCTGACTTTACTGCGCGCGGCGGCGGGATATTCCAAGATCGGCACCGCAAGGGCCGAACTTCGGACATTCCCCCTATCCCGTCGACTCGCGTTAAATTTCATTTTTCTTCCAGACTGTTTCTCACTCAATCGATCGGGATTTTACTTCTGTCAGTCAGTGGTTCGGTCGGTCGGTCAGTCAGTCGGTTATTCCACTTGTTTGCTTGCCGGTCAGTCAATCCTTCAGTTAGTCAATTCTTTAGTTAGTCAATCAGTCACTTGGTCAGTCAGTCAGTCAGTCAGTCAGTCAGTCAGTCCTTCAATCTTTCACTTTATCAGTCGTTTTTGGTCCTTCACTCACTTCATTTCTTCATTCACTTCATTCCTTCACTTACTTCAGTTATTCTGTCTTTCACTCACTTCATTCCTTCACTCTATCAGTTGTTCTGTCCTTCACTCACTTCATTCCTTCACTTACTTCATTCCTTCACTCTGTTAGTCCTTCAATTGGTTTTCTTCCTTCTATTCTTT
>JAHBMJ010000761.1:0-40453 GCA_018398765.1 Chromera velia | reverse complement strand
CAGCAGGGGTGGCAGGGGAAGCCTTCGGGAGGGACGGCAGTGGCTGCAGTTCACTTTGCCCTTCGTTCTCTAGTACATCTGGCACGTTGGTTGTGTCACCCTCATTTTCTACCTGCATGCTCGCATGAATGGATGGAAAAGACAGAAAGGAGGGTTGGTCGGGAAAACGATTGGATGAACGACATTTCCAGTACGAAGGGAAGAAGATGAGTATGGTAAAAGTCAACACGCAAAGTGAAAAAAAGAGACGTGAACACACACAGACACGCAGAGCCAAAAAGAGAAAAGTGCGGCTGCACAAACATACATGCATACATACCGACAGACTATATATTTCTTCTTCTCGAGACAGATAGACAGACAGACTGACTGGCTTACAGTTGATCCCCGACGTCTCCGGAGTTCTTCGTCCCTTCTCTCCTTCCTTACTTGTGTCTGCAAGTAACAAAACAGAGAGGGGGGGGAAGGGAGAGAGAGTGAGAGTCTGAGAGAGCAGAACGATCAAATAGAAGCAACAACAGAACAGATAACAACACAACAACAGTCCAGCCTAAACTCTTCTTTCATGACATCAACTAGGTGACTCTTTTATGCAATCGCTTCATATTAGACGTGCAGGCGGAAGGACCATAAGAAATCCCTCCCCGCCCCTTTTCAAATAACTCCTGTCTGACCCTGTCATCAAACCGCATGCACCGCTGAGCCCAATCCAAAAACCAGATCGAAAAGAGCAAGCCAGCAACTGACCAGATAATGAGGCCCTTTCGGTTCCTGCCTCTTGCAATTGCACAGATTCTGCATTGGCCTCCCGGTTCTCCCCCGCACAGAGGCGGACCCTGCCTCCAAGAACCGCCGGCGCTTGCACCATCTGCAAGTTGGCGTGAACAAGGTCTTGCTGTTGCTCATTACAATGCGGCGGTGGAAGAGGCCGTGCTTGCGCCGGTGCCGGATAGAAGAAGGTACTATGAGCGTGCGGGTATGGAACTCCAGGAGGCGGCGGCGAAAGCAGGAGAAAAAATCCGTGGCCTTCCATCTTTGAAACAACACTTGATCGATCGAATCGGACACACCAACAACAGCTAATGTCTGACTGAATCTATCGCAAATCCGAAAACGGAAACTCTTCTTGGGCGGTTTGAGGGGAATTCCACAGTATCTAATGAGAAGTTGGTTCACCTGATCACGCTGATCTGACATGACAGCCCTCGGATGTTGTCACACGTTATTGCGATGAAGCTATAGTCTCTTTAAGGCGTGGAATGCATGCATGGCGATCATACATGCATGGATCTCAATCTTGCCTTGATTCAAAATGGCGCGTCCCGGGGCCCCGGCAACCCCTGCACCGACCCATTATAGCTCGGCAAGGGTGTATGCCGGAGACCCGCGAAGCGTGACCGGGTATTAATTTTCTTTTTGTGTGTGACCAGGTGGTATATTACTTGAAGACATCTGATCCTCTGCCGGCCTCGAACGCCTGTGGCACTATTTGATTCCAAGGTCGGTCACCGTCGACGTAACTTGGCTGCAGTAGGCTGCAGCTGCAAGAGAGCCGCATGGCATAGATTCATTTTTATGGTACGAGCTTGTATTATATAGCTGTTTGCCAATCATTTTGCAGCTCTTGACTCAAAATGAGCTCCTAGGCGTTAAAGCTACTCAGGAGGACCATTGGAGAGTCCCTCAGCCTTATGTTTTACCTGCAGAGAATTATAACGGAAGAAGGAAAGCGTTTAACCAGCTTTGAGCCTCCAAAGTCCACGATTTCGAGTACACTATTGTAAATGCATGGTTTCTCTTCACCTCGGTTTACCTCAGGATCAACCTCCCTGAACCTAAGTGCCACTTAAAAAAATATAATCAAGATGATCTTTATCTGCGGCATCGTTTTTCAAGAGACCGTCCACGCCTACGGCGTAAATGGTCAAGACACCATCCAGATATGCGGCTTTGGCTTTCAAAACACCGTAAATGATCCATACCTGCGGTCTACCTACGGCGCGGACTTTCAAGCTTATCCAAAAATGCGGCTTAAACTTTCAAGTGGCAGTTAGGTTCAGGAAGGTCCTTATTCCTCTCCAAAGTAAAGTCCATAAGCTTCAATTGTGTCCCCTGTTTCTTCTGTCGAAGAATGGAGGGAAAGTCGGCAAACGGCCTGTCCGCAGCTTATCTGAATGGTGTCTTGACCATCTACGCCGCAGGCGTGGACGGTCTCTTGAAAAACGATGCCGCAGATAAAGATCATCTTGATTATATTTTTTAAAGTGGCACTTAAGTTGGGGAGGTTGGAATGAGACCTAGACAGAATAGGCTGCAACGAGTTAATAAGGTGGGCATGAATGTTGAGTTGCTCAATAATCTGTGTGCTTTGATCGCAGGATCAAATATTTTAAATCCCTGCCACCTTAAATTTTGCAGTCAATCAGCTGTTCAGTTTAGTTCAGTTTATTTAAAAGTCTGGTTGAACAGATCGAAGCTCTTCAAAGACCGCAGCACTACTGCCTCACCTGGCCAGCAGACGGCCAGACGCCTGACTAGCTTCCCAGGCTCTCACGAGGTCTTCACTCATTCCATTGGAAAAGTCGACTACAAAAAATTAGCGTTGACTGTGACTTTGAAAACTATTGTAAAAATAGACCCCGATAGAGTGTTTTTGAGCCACTTTGAGGTTTTCAAGGAGGTTTTCGACGATTTCGATGAGCTCATTGAAGAAAAGAACTTTCGAAAAATTCCTGACATCCTGATATTCATTGAAAGACAATCTTATAAGCGTTTTGAACTGATGGAAGAAGTCTTACGGCACGAAATGCTTCTCTTTATCAACATTCGGTTTGTTTGACTTGCTTTTCTTATCCCTAAAGACTGGTTTATGATTTTTGTCACACAGACGTATCTTCTCTTCCATGTTATGTGCAGAGAAACTGAAGGGTATGAAGATCTCGCTGCAAAGTGTTTGGAGATCATGGTGAAACAAACAGCAACGTAAGTTTAGTAGGTCAGCCGTCAGTGACTTTAAGTCTCTCTAAATCACTTTATTGAGCGCTTACCTGTGTTTCTCATGCAGCTACATGGTCAGAAAGTTTCTAGTGTCGACACATTGGGAGGTTGTCTCACTGTTTGATGTAGTGAATAATAGTGAAGAGAGTTTTATCGGTTAATGACTTGGAGCTATTTGGATTTGATCTTCTTGATGAGCTTAAGAGTCGTGGAGACTTGTTTCACTTTTTGAGTTCCTACGGGAAGAAAGCCGTCAGTTGCCTACGCCCCTGGTCGGTACTGCATGCACGTTCATGTCACCCTGCCTCGACTGTTGTATACGCTTGTGTTCTTGACTTTCCACTGCAGGCTGTGCTGATGAACCAACAAAGCATCTGGTTTTAGGGGCATCTTTGCAGTTGCTGCCAACCAACAGGGAGCCTCAGGCAGTTAAACCGCAGTTTGAGTGGTAAGAGAATGGTAAGAGAGAATGCTTTCTGTCTGAAGGAGAAAACGAAATCTCTTCTTCTTCTTTTTTTGATAATTCTAAATCAATTTTGTTTGCAGCAACTAAACTTTGATAGCCTCAATTATAAAGTTTAACGCGATGTTGCACGCCGTTAGAGGCATAGTATTCCAATTTGAACTGGAATATCATTTCACGGGTCTTAGATTGCGTTATCGAAATTGCATTGAGTTGATATCGCATATCTGTCCACGCAGTCTGAGGAATTGATGCAACTCCAACTAGGCAGAATTTCAGTCTTTGGTCAACCAATGATAAAATCATTGCATATTTAAACAATATCAAGTCAACTGATATCAATCGCTGCGTTGAATCGCATAAATATGCCTTTTAAACTCCTATTTTATATATAACATAATTTTTGTCTCATATTCTAGCAAAATAAATTTAAGTTCTATTCTAAGTTAATTCTAGAGTTAATTTTAAGTATAAATGAAAGAATGAATGACTATATAGCCATTGGAACCTAGCTCCTGGTAGTCCATGTTCATATACAGGAAATATATAACATTAGATTGATTTTTTTTTTACTAGGTTAATTTAATTGATAAATTAAATTGTCTAACTGCATATAAAATATATATAATAAAAAAGGTAGTAAAAGGGCTACGGTGTTTAAGCTAGTTTAAGCACTTTTCATACTAAATTGGTAGTATCAATCTTTATGAAGTGTATGTTTAATTTCTAGTTTGATTTGTACTATACATGCCTAGCTACATGCATGTACGTGTCTAGGCATGCATGCAAATGAGCTTCACTGCGGTGGAAGTCAATTTGAAAGACGTTGTTAAATCCAGCTACAAGCCTACAGCAGAACATTAACTTCCATCATGACATGGTCTGAAGGCTCTACCCAGGCGTTGCTCATGGGGGACTCGGAAAGTCCTTTTTTTACCTTAAACGGCATGTCCTGCCCTGCCTTTTTGATCTCTTCGGCGTTCTTCACAGTCAACGCCGTCCCATCGGGCTGCATCTTTAGTTGAGGGGGCAAGAGGATGAAGTCAATGCGTACTCCTCTCGCCCCACTAATTGAGGACAGAAAGGGGGTTTTGGAATCAAGGCGGGCATTTCTAAAGGGATCATAAAAGGGTTGTCCCCCCAGTTCGAAATGCCCCGTTGCAATGCCCTCCAGGATGTGTCCCAACACCACACCCTCCTGGTCACTTAGTCCTAGAGAGGGGGTCTCTTCTCTAAGTTCTCCAAACAACCTCTCGTTGTGGGACAGGTCCGAGTTGAAATCCCCTGCAGCAACCACCAGAGGCTCCTCCCCCCTCTCTACGGTGATCTGATCCCGAAACCTTCTGATCAACAAGTCTAACACAGTGATTTCCTCAAGCTTCTTTCGAGCGTTTTTGTCCTTACTGTTAGTGATCAGATGAGTCACCGTCAACAGCAACAGCTTTCCGCTCATGCGGTCCCGTAGCAGAAGAAACCCGGCATTTTTTCTTGCACAGATGTTGTCCCTATAGGCAGATTCATTGAAGTCAAAATTCGCAGCACAGACAGGAACCGACTCCGGACAGCCGACCGGGGGGGGGGCCTGAAGGAATTCATCCGTCTCCTCCGCCTGGAGCACAGGAAGAGGCAGAACCTCAAAGCGGGCTGATTTGAAAAAGATCGCAGAGCCCCCCCCTTTTGCTTTGTCTGGGGAGGAGAAGAAGACTCTTTGCAGACCTCTGAGGGACTGATAGAACGGCAATGCCTTCATTGTTCCGTCAACGTCTGTCCACACAGGGAGGCTGTCGATGTCGTACTCGTTGAGGAAGATGAGGTCGGCTGCTGACTCGGCGAGCTTCCTTTGAAGGGCCGGACCTCTGAACTGCCAGGCGAAAACATAGCGATCCTTCTGGCGGGAGGTGCGGAGTGTTTCAAGGATCTGCAGCGACGTGTTGCAAAGAGCAGTGAGAACACCAGGAAACGCGAGTCCGGAAGAACATTGTCTCTCAAAGCTGTGCAGAGAATGTGCACAAGAAGAGCCGTGTGCTTATGAGGCTGGCTGGAGGGAGCACGAACGAAAGGAATCAATTCGATCAATCAGAAAGGCCCATGCATGTTCGGAGCACCCGGCCGGGTGTCTGTCTTGCGTCTCTTTATGTGACATGGATACATGCCGGGCGAAAGGCGCAGAAAAAGAAACTCTGTGTGTGTGTGTGTGTGTGTGTGTGCGTGTGTGTGTGCGTGTGTGTGTGCATGTGACAGACAAACAGACACAGACACAGACACAGACACACACGCACACACACACACACACACACACACACACACAGAGAGAGAGAGAGAGAGAGTGAGCGACAGAGAGAGCGCGACACACACACACACACACACAGAGAGAGAGAGAGAGAGCGACAGAGACAGAGAGAGGCAGACAGACAGAAAGAAAGAAAGAAAGAAAGAGAGAGAGAGAGAGAGACAGACAGACAGACAGACACATAGATGGTCAGATGGATAGATAGATAGACATGCAGGGAGAAAGAAAGGGAGAGAGACAGAGACGGACACAAAGAGGCAGAGGGAGAGAGCTAGATCTACCTTCTCTCTGGCTTCCCCGATGGCGACTCCCTTCCTCTTGTGCTCCAATAGAACCTCAGGCAGAGTCTTAAGGTGGGGGTTCTCAACCTCCTGTCCCATGCCTACGCAGGACCGAATGCGGGGTTTCGGAGGCAGGCCGCTTTTCAGTCTCCAGCACATGTATGCGTACCTGCATGGACGCAGGCAGGCAGGCGCACAGATGGACATCAAAGGACTGTTGTTTCTTAATTCCCCCGGGCACGTTCCGGTAACGAAGGGTTGGCTATCCCACTTCGTCCCTCACGGTGGGACACCACACGAAAGTAAATACAAATTTCTCCAGGCAGCTCTAAGGAGGGCCTTCAGTCAGATCCACCTGATCTCTGGAGGCACACGCGGAGAGACTCAACCGACCCACCCACCCATCTACCCACCTACCCATCCACCCTGCCCAGAAGCCACACTCGCATGCACGAACGCACACTCACAGAAAGAGATAGAGAGAGGGGGCGAGACCGAGAGAGAGAGAGAGAGAGAGAGAGAGAGAGAGAGGCAAGGCGATTCAGGGACGTGCTGTTACCGTCCTCCGGTTGCTGCCTTTGAGGACAAGAGACGTCACACAACGCTACATCGATTCAAGTCAATCACTATAAAACAGATAGCATGCCATAAGCGTTCATCATGCCAGATTCCCTCTAGACTGAGGGAAAAGAGTTCGTGGATGCCTAAAGCTTAAGTCGATCAGCCATGCAGTTTCCCTGTTGACCTTGGAAAGAGATCATGCCAATTAGTGAAGTAGTCTTTCTTGGCAGCCTCCCATGTGCCTGGCTCCAGCACTCCCTTCTTCTCTCCGTCTCTCTCCAGGTCCATGAACGCCTCCTGGGTCTCTCTGTCCATAACGAAAGGAATGGCGGCAGACGCGAGGCCTTGCTCGAGGACATTCCACTGCAGCAAGCATTCATGCATATAGTCGAGACAGAAAGAAAAAGAGACAAAAAGAAAAGATGCAGGGGGAACAGCAAGCAAACAGAAAAAAGTGGGTATCCAAGAAACTCACAGAGATGGGGAGAGAAAGGGCAGAGGACAGTAAGTAAAATCATCGGATGATAGGTTCGACTGCTAGTCAGTCAGTCACTTGGGCAATAAGTCAGTCAGTCAGTGTGTCAACAAAGCCAGCCAATCAGTCAGCTGGAGCGTCATCAAACTGTCAGGCAGGCAGTGACTGACTCTTCCACTGATTCACCCACTCATTCACGCATTCAATGAATCAGTCGGCAGTGAGTCATTGAGTCAAGTGTATTCAGCCAATGATGGAGAATCAGTCTGTAGGACGCTCGGCGAATCGGACAATTCAGCGGGCAGTTAGACAGAGAGACAGGCAGATTGCATCCTCAATCGAGGGTATTCAGAAAGATTTGACTGTCTGGGAATCAGGTAGGCGGGCAAACGACCGCATCCTTGCGTGCATGTATCAAGCCGCATGCATGCGTTTGCGACCTGCGTGCATGTGTAATTTTCAAAACTCATCAACCTCTTTGCATGCGCATCTTTCCTTTCTTTTTCCCGCCAGCTACCTGGACAATCCGCAGCGGGCTCTTCCCCTCTCCTCCCTCCTCGACTTTGGGTCCCTTGGGGCCTTTGCGAAGCCTCGTGCAGTTCCCTGATAAGACCACAAAGCCTAAAGCGAACAGGAGAGGCAGAGTCTGGGTAGAGCGCAGCCGGGGGGAAGTCATGATGTGCCTGAGGTCCCTTTGCTTCTGTGTTTCAAGCTCCAAGGCAGCGATGAAGTCAGACAGAGGTTTTCCTAGGGATCTGTGATTTAATGAGACTGGAGACGGCTGTGAATGTATAAACCGACGGTCGAGCCCCCTGTGCGCATGACTTCTGAAAGCTGACGGAACACTCACACACAGTCTCCAGCGGGCTCTTGCGGGATACAATGGCAGAGCTTCGATTCCGGGAACGCTTGTCCAGCCGGCCATATTTTGCTGCGGTGTATTTACGTGATCAAGTATATAGAGATGATCGAATCGATGTATACGTATACGAAAATACGCGGATGAGTGTACGCGCGCATTGCGCGCCGTAAATTATAGAGGGAGGCGCGGACAAAGCTGTCATTCATGATTCGTACATGCATACTCCTAGCAGTCACAAAAGTATATATGAATAATGTCACATTGTCACCGTCTTGCAGCGTCCACGATTTCTCCAGAGTCTCCTGCCATTCTAGCCGTTTGTGGCTCTACGGGCAGCGGAGCTCTTGAGCTGTACGAAACGTACAGGATTATTAGAGGCATCAACTCGGTCTACGAAGATCCCGTCTCCTGTGTGACTCAAAGAGAAGACAATGGCATCGGTGGAGAAGGATCCCCTGTGCGTTCTGATCAACCACGCATATCCGGCAGGAGACGTCAGTTTGACTGGGTCGGAAAGACCGCATTCGTTTTCCTCGTTCTGCGCGTTGTTCTTCATATCTTGCCGTCTCCCCCTTGTCTTGCAGGTTGCCCTGGCTCTGTCCTGCTGCAGATCGTCCTTCGGAGCTGCGTGGCTGGCCTTGTACATGGTAAAGAAAGTACGCCCAAGGTATTAAAAAGGAACGAGCCACGCGTGAAAGAAGGAGAATTTTATTTGTCAGGAATGGCGAGGTGGCACAAATGTCGGCACAAGGCAGCCTTTTCAGGAATCGTTTTTCATTTCTTTGTTTTGGAGAAGAGGTTCTGGAATTCTTTGCCCCTCTGAAAGTGAAGCTGGAGCCTCTCTCTCTCCCTTGCTGTGCGTGTGTGTGTGTGTGTGTGTGTGTGTGTGTGTGTGTGAATGAGTTCGCAACGAAAAGCTTCTCCCCTCTTCAAAACTGTGGACCTCTCTGGTCAGATCCCTGAAGGGATTCGGTCTCTTTTCCTTTTAATTCCGTCCTCTTTGGAGGTCTTCACTCATTTTTGTCTCTTGAAAGATCGCTCGATTCATCCCATTGAACTTCCTTGACATGACTTTTTCTGCTGAGTTCATGTTAGTACGTCAGTCGGTCTCCACAACTATGAGATCATCTGAGTGTTTGCTGATGATGCAAGATTGAGAGGCTACTGGAAGATGAGACCAGGGGATCGATATTAATGACACATTAATTCTCCTGTGTCTTTTTTTCGATCATGCTTGCCTCGAACATGCATAGACGCAGAATGCAAAGTGGGAGTCCGGAAGGGGGCCCTGATTCTTCAGGCGTTGCCTCCCTCAGTAGAAACTCTGAGTATAGGTATGTCGAGTGTGTGCGGACGTTTGTGTCTGCATGTTGGTCTGCTGGTCCGCTTTCGTGTTCGTAAAGATGCATACCGTTCTGTAGTTTTATCCATTTCCATTTGCCTTCCCGCCTTTCTCTGGCTGGGTCTCTCTCTCCCTCCCTCCCTTCTTCTCTCACCTTGTCTGTCTCTTTCATTCTGCGGTTTTCCTGTGCGTGCCTCTCTCTCTCTCTCTCCCTCTCTCTCTCTCTCTCTCTCCCTCCCCCCCCCCCCCCCNCCCCCCCCCTCTCTCTCTCTGTGTGTGTGTGTGTGTGTGTGTGTGTGTGGTGGGAAGTGAGGAGAGTGATCCGAAATGAATAAGCATGTACATGCACAGGGCAAGAAGCATTCAGGTAGAGAGATGTGTACAGAGAGACACCTATCATCTCTGCTTCTACCCAAATGTTTGGAGGAGAGGCTCTCGTACAGGACAGCGGCATTGTGCTTCGAAGATTCTTGGGGCAGGTCTGGGCACGCGGAGGGCAGAGAGGGCCTCGGGTGAAGGATTTGACATTCACAGGTGCGTGCTCCTTGTTTCGCTTTCTCCAAGTGATGCATCTCGCCTCCTCATTTATCAATTGATATGTCTACTCTGTCTGTCCTTGCAGCCGCCAACATTGACTCGACCAAAGCCGAGCGGCTCGTTGAGGCGATGCCGTTATGGATCGAGAGCGTGACCCTCAGAGGTTCGTCCGTGAGTGATCAGACGAGACGGTAGGTACTGTGTGTGGCAGTCTGGTGAACGGGGAGGCTGAACTGATAAGCTCACTTGATAGATAGAAGGACCTCTTAGTTCGGTTTCTGTTTGAAACCCTCCCGATCCCTCACAGTCGTTGTGCAGTCAGTTTGCTTTCCATGTCTCCAAAATAAATGAATGTTGAGAATTCAAAAGAAAAAGAAGATTTTTCTTCGCGGAGCTTCTTCTTCTGCCACTTCACGTTGGATCCCCTCTACGATCCTTGAACCTTCTCTCAACATATGCAATGTTGACCTTCTTGCTTGCATATGTTTGCAGGCACTCGCGCTTTGACCAGGGGTCTCCCTCTGTCGGTCATGAGAGCCATCAGGGCGGGTCGTTTTCTCTCGCTGAAAAACCTGGATTTGGGGGGGGTGCGTTTCGTTGCAAGAGACGTGGGACCTTCGGTGAGATCCTTGACAAGACCTTTCTCCCCTCTGTGTACAGACTCTCTGTAGACTTCTCTCGAACGATCGGGTTGCAGTCGGATGTGGGGTGGAACGCAGGTGATCAGACCGTAAGTCGTTCTTTCGACAAACTCGTCAATGCATTGGCAGATTCCGACAAGCGTCCTCCAATAAAACAACTGAACCTGCCATGGGTTTCTTGTTTCGGGACTGTCAGAAACGCCCGTGCGTTAGCCTCTACGGCTTTCCCTCCCTTTGAGCGTCTCGACGCTTATGTTGAAGGAGAGGCAGCGGTCGCGTTTCTAGAGACGCTCGCGGAGCGTGCTGAAGAAGGTATGGCAGATGGAGAGGAAAAGAGGGGAGGTGGGGGAAGAGGGAAATTTGAGACATTAGATCTGCATTTGAATCTCTGGAATCGGATCGAAGATTGGACCCTTGTTGCTTCCTTGCTGCCGAGAGCACGTCTGTGTACTCTCAGACAGCTCCATCTGTGGAGGGTGCGCATGGGGGAAGAAGGGAGTTTGGGCAGTACTCTGGGACAGATGGTGAGACAGGGGGATCTTTGTCTGTTGGAAAGTCTGCGGATGGATATGTGTTGGTCCTCCAGAGAGGATATGCGGCTGATGATGGAGTCAGTCTATGAATCTGAAAAGGGACTGCCGAAGCTTGAAAGCATTCAATTCTTTTGTACTGCCGCCTGCGGCATGTTCTTTTTGGCATCTGCACTCGGTATGGGAAAGTTACCGAGGCTGAAGCGGCTTCATGTGTCCGTTGGTCAGATGGATGACCAAGATGTGTTGGCATTTGCAGACCTCGTTCAGACAAACGATCTCCCTTCACTCACTCATCTCATTTTTGCGTCTAATCCACACATCACAGAGGCGGGTCTGAGGGGTTTTGTTGACGCTCTCACACCGTCCTCCTTCCCAAATGTCCAACAGATCGATTTCAGCAGGTCCGGTGTCACCGGCTCCCTGCCTGCCATTCGCGACAGGATTCCGTTGGAGAGATTGAAGAAGCTGATCACGTGGGAGCTCAAAGGTCGTGAAGATGTAGAGAGTGCAGAGAACTAACAAACTTGAATTATAATGCTTCAGTCCTGTGTAAGGGTGAGACTTGATCTAGGACTTGATTGTGTCATACTATAGCTAGCTATATAGTTGATATCTAGGTTGATGTTTGTATTGAAAAGGCCGATGAATATACTGTGACTGCACATTAAATGATCCTCTAGATCATCGTACAGACTACGGTACAGTAGCCCCAGGAGTAGCCTTTCGGCTCGGTTCACGCTAGGGTCGACCAACTAAATATATAAGTAAGATAGTAATATAACTTTTTCATGTTTAGAGCTAGGTTTAGAGCAGTTTAAAGAAGTCGTTTTTGAAGAAACTATCCACGGTTTTCCGATGGAATCCGGCCTAACAAAAATATTCTGAAATATATGTTAAAAACTAGGTTAAAAATACTATATTAAAAAAATAGAAAAATATCTATAAGTGGGCTTATACTTAGCCTTACTACATCGATTACTACGTCAAAATAGTAAAAATAGTGACTATTTTTACTATTTGCTCAGGCTACACTTCATAGTAAAATTGTAGATTTAAATTTTGTAGAAATACTAGGGGTATCACAGCAAAAAAAAAAAAATTAAAGCCAATTCTCGCTTATTTTTTTTTTCTTTTTTTTTTTTTGACGATGTAACGTCGATGTTCGTTGACAAACAACTGTTATTCAAGTGTTTTACAACTGTTGTTTGGATGTTGCACAACTGTTGCTTAGGTGTTCCACAAAAAAAAAAAGAAAAAAAAAATAATTAATGTCAATTCTGGTTTACTTTTTTTTTTTTTGCTGTGATACGCCTAGTAGAAATATCAATTAATTATATAGAAATACTGTGTTACTCTCTATTCTGAGTTGCTAGCTGAGTTGCCCAATGGTCAACTGCCGGGTACTGCCGGGCCTCAACTTACATTAACTTACATCATGCATGAGTAAGAAAAAACAAATTCAGACAAACAAACATGTTTTATACTGTGGTATGTAACCTTTCAACTTAACTTTTATGTTGTATAAATATTTCTTCTGGTAAACTCAGGTCTAACTTGAAGTCTCTGGAAGTAGCGATTATGCTAGCATTCATGCAACACTGAACATTGATAGGTCTGCCAGTGGACAAAGTGACTTCACGTACCGATAAAAATCTCGGAATGAGTGAAGACGTGACTTTCAACTACCGTCCGGCCCTGCGCTTATCGAAAGCGGCCATACCCTTTCCTCTCTCCTTCGGCCTCGTGAATCTGTTCACATGCCCCACAGGGATGGACGAAGAGGAAGAAGACGAAGCACCACCAGCACCGCCAGAGACACGCCGGGCCGTGCTACCATCTGCATGAGAATCCTTGCAGACACACAAAAGCGCGCGCGCGCGCGCGAGAGAGAGAGAGAGAGAGAGAGAAAGAGAGACAGACAGACAGGCAGACAGACAAACAGACAGACAGAAAGACAGACACACACACACACACACACACACACACACAGAGAGAGAGACAGAGGGANGGGGGGGGGGGGGAAGGAGAAAGAGTGTGGTTCAGACAGGATGCGATATGTATGGAGAAAAAAAAAAAAACGAAGAACGAGTGAAAGCATCGGACACTCCGAACACTGAGAGTGGGGCAGGGGCGGAGGCGCGCACCGAATTCTCTTGAGCGAAGAAGCACTCCACCTGTGTGTGTGTTCCTCCCGATGTCTTAAATTAATGGAAATGATCTCTCTCTCTCTCTCTCTCTCTCTGTGTGTGTGTGTGTGTCTGTCTGTCTGTCTGTCTGTGTGTGTGTGTGTGTGTGTTCCTCCCGATATCTTAAATTAATATGAATGATCTCCCTTTGACACAGAAGCAAGATCTACACGCACGGCACAAAGGTTTCAGAGAATCGCTCCACTGACATTCCGTACATCTAGTAGTGCGAGCATGCAAAAATGGAAAGAGGGACACCGACGACCCCCCAGAAAGTTGAAGGTGGACAGACAGACAGACAGACAGACAGATAGACAGACAGACAGACAGACCTATTGGAGTCAGGCGGGTTCCTGAGTCCTCTATCGTGTCATGAGAGAAACTGACGGGCCCAGAAGTCTGCCCCCCCCCCGTTCCAGACGCTGTTCCTATTCCGAGTCCTACCCCGCCAGGGGGACGCAGCAGATTTCTCGCGGCCTCTCTTTCCTTCTCTCTTTCTCTTCTCAGCGTCTGCTCACGCTCTTTTCTCTCTCGCTCCCTCTCCTGCTCCTGCCGCCTCACACCCTCAAACAACGACCAGGCGGACGCAGGGTCAAGCGGCTGACCAGGCTGTCCCTGGCCTTCTTGCTGTGTGTGGTGATTGCTGTTAGTGCCTTGACCAGCGAGGCCCTGTGCCCTCCCCCCTTTCTTTGTGGGCTGACGTCTCAGAGCCCTCAGAAACGGGGCGGCAGGCGGTGGGTTGTTCGTGCTTGATGCTTGACCAGAGGGACCCGTTGACGTTGCGGGGGCACTGCCCACTGCCCCCCCCCAGAGGGAGGCAGGGAGGACACGACGGCCAGGCCCCCCAGCAGCAGTAGAGGAAGAGGAAGCAGAAGAAGAGGAAGAAGAGGCCAAACGAGGGCGGAGGTGCATCCGAGTCGTCCCCGTGCCCCCCCCTTCTGCACCACTACCAGAGGATGCCCCCACTCCCGTCTGTTGAACTGGTCCTGACCTTGCCGCAGAGCAAGAAGAAGAAGACGAAGAAGAAGAAGAAGCAGCTTGGGGTGCTTCGTCTCTCTCTGCCTCTCTTTCTGCAGACACTCTCTGCTGTTGTTGATGAGTTGAAACCCGCCCCTCTGTCCCAGTACTGGATACACATCTTTTCTCTCTACTGCCTCCAGGGGAAGGGGGAGAGGGGAGACTTCTCTTCTTACGACTACCCGTCTCTCCTTTTTCTGTCCCTCCCTCTACATTCGCGGCACGGCTGGAGGTTCCTCCTCCTTTCCTCCCGGAGGTATCAGGAGAGGGGGACGGGGGACTCACTCGAATCACCACAGGGACAGGGGGACGCGCTTTTGCACCTGCAGTAGAAGAAGAGGACGAGGAAGATGAAAAGGAAGGATGGGGGGGCTGGGGGAGACGGACGGGGGGGCCTTCAGAGACTGTCGAGATGCTTTCTGAATTGCCTCCTGACATCCCCAGCTGGGCTTCTGCAGAGGCAGAATTCCTGTCCTCTTGACTTCTGACCTCCAGTGGCGGGGCTGCTGCTGCTGCTGCTGGTGCTCTCTGCTCACTGGGAGACGGGGCGGGAGGAGCTGAAGAGCGCCTTTCTTCTCGTTCTGAAGTTCGTCTCTTACCAGCTTTTTCTTTTCGAGACCCTCTCTGTTCTTGTCCCTCTTCCTCTTGCGTCCTCCTTCTTTTGCTCTGCCTCCTCTGACCGTTGTGACTCCCGAATTGTTCTCCCCCCTCTTCTCTGTCTCTACGTGTGCCTCCATCTACCCGCGCAGTGGAGAGAGACTGCGTGCGTCGAGGCGGTCGGACCTTCAGAAGGGAGGGGGGGGACGGGATGTCTTTTGAACTCTTCCCAGAGACACCAGGAGGGCTGGCTGCTTCCTCCCGCTCTTTCTCCTTCTCTTGAGAAACGAGGGGACGTAAAGGGGAGCGATCTCTTCTTTGTCTTCCTATTTGATGATCATCGCCCTCGGAAGTGAGGAGACGGGGGCTCACCAACGGCACAGCGGCATTTTGGGGAGGTGCGTCTTCTCTGCTCCTATGGTTTTCTGAATTCCCCTCCCCCTCCTTGCTTTCCTCTCCTCGTGCTCTCTTTCGGCTCTCTTCTCCTCCCTCTCTTTCCGCGGCACTTCCATTTTCTTCCCGTCTCCTCTTCGATTCCTTGCCCCCTCCTTCGACGTCGCGTCCTGTCTCTTGGGATTTGCTCTGTCTCTCTCCTTCTCTCTGTCTCTCAGCTTCCACTGCTGAGGAAGCAGGTTCAGGTTGGTCCTGATTTGTCGGTGAGGTTTTTTCTCCCGGCAGTGGGGGGGCTGGGGAGACAGTGAGAGTGCCCCCGGAGTAGGTGTACCGTCTCCTTACTGCCCTCCAGAGATTTTCTGCCTGAGGGTGGACGGGTCGGTCGTCCTCTTCCTCTTCCTCCTCTCTGGCTCTTCGCGAAGGGAGGAACACCAGAGACGGCACGGGGGCGGGGGCGGCACTGCCAGGGGGGACCTCCCCTCCCTCCCTGTTGGGGCCTCTGGGGGCTGCAGAGGGGGAGGCCGTCTCGGAGGGGGGGGTCTGATTGGAGTCCACCAGCGTCTCTGAGGGAGAAGTGAGGGGACGATGCTGCTGTGAAGGTCCTCTTGGCGAATCTCCGTCTCCGTCTCCGTCTTCTTGGCCCTCCTCAGCGCCTCCTCCGGCATCCTGTCAGGACACGCAAAGAAGAGGTCCACACAAGATCAGACAGTGCCCCATCGAAATACCACAACGCACTCATAAATATTCACGGGGAGACTTTTTAGACACGAAGGAAGAAAAACAACGCGAAGAAAAGAAATGCACACAGGAAGACAAGCAGGCTTTCGAAAATGCATGCCAGGCCAGACTGGAAAATCAGAGAGAAAAAGGGAAAAAGAAACTCAGCATGCACACGTGACAAGGGAGCCGAGTGCTGGTTTGCATCCACCTTTCTTCAGAAAGCTTTTTCTTCTTCAATCTTCTTTTTCCATCACCAGCCAGGAGACTTCGACAGCTGAAGACGAAAGAAAGACAACGAACGACTCACGTCTGCCAAAGAACGCCGTGGAGATGATCCAGAGTTGTTCTTTCCGCCTCCTTCCCTCTCTGCCTCCACGGCCCCTCCCCGACCTTCATGGGGGCACGCAGCAGCCCCCCCCTCCCCATTGCCAGACCCGGACTCCCCCCCCGTGACCCCCATATCCAGGAGGTCATCCTCAGACAACGACACCATGTGTGCCAAGGCCTTCGCATCCTGGGCCCCCCACTGGATTTCTGAGAACAGCAGACTCTTCCGCCGGATCGGTAGACTGCTTCCTGACAGCCTCGCATGCCATGTCACTGTCCACCCCCCTCTGCTTCTCTGCACACACCTCACAACGTCCACATACACACCATCAATGGTCTCCCCCACACACTCCCTCAAGAACTCAGCCTCTGACATGGAGGACAGACCTACAGAGACCCCCTGCGATCCATCCACTCCTTCCTGCGTCGACCCGCCCTCTTCCGACAGACCGCCTTCTCCTCCTGTCAAACCTCCCCCTCCCCCCTCTCCCTCCAGTCTAGAAGAACTGCCACCCACACCATCCCCTCCAGGTTCCTCTCCTTCCCTCCCCCCCTGCCCCTCCTGCTGAGAGTCCTGAAAGAAAAACCCAAGCGTACAGGAGGGGTCTGGAGCACAACTCGCTCCTCTCCCCTCTGCGTCCCCCGACTCCCCCACAAAGACCCCATTCTCTGGAGGCCGCAAAGAGGACGGCCTGTTCAAACGACCATCGACAGGAGCAGCAGCAGAGGAAGAAGAAGAAGAGGAAGGGTCAACAGACGGCTGCTGAGAGCGAAATGTCTCCCGACGACATCCCACAAAAGAGTACTCTTGAGGAGTGCGACGCCGCGTGAGGGCACAAGGCCGTGCGCCCTCAGGTGTGTGGTTTCTTCGACCTGCTGCAGTTACTCGTTCTGACTCTCTCTCTGACGGGGAAGCCTTTTCTTCTCGGCCTTGCCTCGTTCTTCCTCCGCTTTCGCTGCTTCTCTCTTCCTCCACCTCCATCTTCACGACCCTCTCTCCTCTGCTGCATCCGGTCTTCCCTGTGCCGGGGTTCCTACGAACGGCAGCAGATGCAACGCAGGCAGACGCAGAAGAAGAAGAAGAAGAAGAAGAAGAAGAAGAGGAAGAAGAGGAAGAAGAGGAAGAGGAGGAAGAGGAAGATGAAGAAGGATCGGGAGCCACTCTCGGAGGAGTGCTGACTGCCTCTCTCCGGTCGACTTTCTCCATGCCCCCCCTCATGGACCCCCCCTGTCCTTCCCCATTTCTTTCCCCTTGGTGTATTTTTGCTCCCACTCCCTCACTTCCTCTTCCATTCTGACGCGGGGATTGCGAGTCTTCGACAACACCCCTGCTGCATCTCCCTTCCTCGTCATCACCCCTGTCACTCCCTCCAAGGCCCCCTAACCGAACCGCACCATGCCGGGGAGCAGCCGCACGGCTCTGCAAAGGCGTCGGGGAGATGGGGCGCTCAGGGCACACGAGAGTCGGGATCGACTCGTAGACCCCGGCAGATGCCGGGGCGCTGGTCCCTCCGGTCGGAACCTGGAGGGAGGTCCCCCCCCGCCCCCCTGCCCTTGCTGGTGGGGGCGACAAGGGAGTGGGGGGCTGAGGAGGGGCAGGGGCTGAGAGTACAGTTCCCCCCTCCTGGCCGTGCCCGTAGGAAGACTTCCAGTCGAGGGACGCAGCGACCGTCTCAATGACGATCTTTCGGGCAGACTTTCGAAAAGGATGTGTCGACCCTAGAGCACTTGCTGCAGCTTCACTGTCGCCATTTCTTTTTGTGACCGGACAGAGAACTTGCACAACCCCTGTGAGACGCCCGGAACTGGGGGGGTCGGGGGGGAGACAGGGGAGGGGGAATGTAATGGGAGAGGGATATGCGGAGAAGGAGACAGGTCTGCGTGGCTGCATCTCCTCTGTCTTCACCTTCACACGGCTTTCCCCCCGTCTCTCCCGCTCCATCGCACTCGCACTCTGGTGGTCTGCCCGTCTCCCCATTTCGCGAGAGACGGAACTCTCTCTCACCCTCTCGGTGTCTCTCCTTCTCCCTCTTCCTGTCTGGCTGTCGCTGTCAATCCCTCTCTCTCTTTCAATATCTCTGTCTCTGTCTCTGTCCATCATTTCTTCTTCTTCTTCTTCTTCTCGTGCTGATACGCTATGCCTCAGTATGTCTCCGGGTGGAGCTGCTTCTCTTTCCTTTTCTCTTCGAGATGAGGAGGACCGAGGAGATCTTTGTGATCCCTCTCTGTCGCTTCCCTCTGCATGCTCTCTTGAGCCTGAGCGGACAGTACTGGACGCACCTACCCTCTCTGTCTGGCCTCTCTGTACCCTCTGGGGGCTCAGATGCAGCGATTCCTCGTCAACCTCTCTCGCATCTCCCCGACCCTCTTCCCTTCCCGGTGGGGGACCCATACCTTCACCCCTCTCCGCCTCCTTCTCCTGCGAAGACGCGGCAGATACCCTTCTTGAGGGTGGGGGAGAGAACGACAGAGAAAGAGAAAGAGACGGAGACCTCCCCAACGGACACACGGCCTCAGCCTCACGAACCGCAGGCCGAGACGAAGCAGCTGCACCCCCGACAGCCTCCTCTGCTTCCTCTGCTGCTGCAGCATTGATCTGACCAGGTGGACTGTCAGGATCAGGCTTCACTGCCACTGGCTGAGCGGGTCTGCTGCGATTGTTTTCGTTTCCTTGACCTCCCTCATCAGCTGCTCTCTCACTGTCCGTTTGTTCTGCCGGACAGGATTCTGATGACCCACTTACACTCGAGACGCCACCTGCTCCCCTTCTTTTCTGAGAGGGAGAGGGACCAGAAGGACCCCGGCATTCAAGAGAGGGCTGCAAGCTCTCTCGGCCGCCGGGGCCCCTCACAGCTGAAGGGTGTTCCTCAGTCTGTCCCCCCGTTCTCGCACCTGTCCTTTCACGACGTGTCGGGTCAGAAACGGAAGGCTGTCCCGACACTGGACGATGACAAGAATCCCCCCCCTCGGTTGGACTCGCTTGTTCTTGCTCCTCAGAGGCACGGGGTGGTTTTCGGTCTCCCTCCCCGTCTTCTCCTTCAAGCAGAGATCTACGAAGGGGGATCGAATCTGGTGGGAGGGAGGAGGGGGCAGTGTAGAGGCGGGCAGGGGACCCAGACAGAATGCCGTATCGGAGCTCTGGGGGCGTGCCAACCGGCTGCTGTTCCTCTTCTTCTTCCTCTTCCTCCTCTCCACACCCCTCCAAGTCTGATGAGTCCTCTACCTGTCCCCCCCCTCCGTCTGTCCTTTTTCCCTCTGAACCAACCAAGGGCCCTCCCGCTCCCCCAGATTTGCCTCTAACACCAACACCAACTGCATCACCCCCCTCCGGAGATGCACCACTGGCAGGGGCGGGTTCAGTCAGGGAACCTCCAACGACCCTCTCCCCCTCTCTCTGGGTCTGCCTCTCCGCGGAGCGTGACTGCCCTGCTTGTGCACACAACAGAGACACACCTGCTGAGCCGCCCTCCAACGATCCGGGGCCGTCTCTCTGCTCGGCCTGGCTGGAACGTGCCTGATGGCAGCTCGACACATCGGGGGGACACACGGGGACCGTGCAGCTCTCAGAGACACACCCTCTCTCTGGACTGCCATCCGGAGCACACGGCCTCTGCTGAACACGTCCTCCTTCGCCTTCGACGGCGGCAGCAGCAGCAGCAGCCGCTGAGAGAGCAGCACCGTCTACTTCCGTCGGCGGGATATCCTGGGGAGGGGAGGGGGAGGGGGTGGGGTGAAGGGAAGGGGAGGCAGGGAACGGCACATCCCGGCCACCCGGGCCATTGGGAGAGGCCAAAGCAGACCGGGGTCTCTGTCTCTGTGTCTGTGCTGTTCCCGTCTCCCCCTCTTTCTGCTGTGAGGTAGTAGGGGGGTATCTAGGATTCTGCTCTGCCTCCCCTTCTCCACGTTCTTGCTCTCTGTCAACAAACGGGGCAGACGAAGAAGACGAAGAGGAAGAAGGGTCTTTTTGTATTTGAACAAGTGGACCTCTATCCCCGTCTTCTTTGTCATCGTTTCCCTCCCCCTGTTCTTCTTTTCCATCCTCTTCCTCTTCCTCTTCCTCCTCCATGGGCTGAGTGGCTGGGAACTCTTCCTCTTCCTCTTCTTCCTGGTCTTTTTCTTGGATGCCTCCTCCTCCTCTTCCATAGGGATCAGAAGCCAATGGGGGGGGGAATGGGTGGGATGGGGCTGCAGGGGGTGCATGGGGAGAGGCACGTAGCAGTGAACGCCTGTGTAAGTTTTCTTTGTAGCAGCCCTTCTGTCACCATTCATTTTTCGCTTCCCGTACCTTCAATTGACTTGCTGCTTCGTGCAGTTCGTTCATGTATGTTCTTTTCGGTTCGTGCACCTTCTTTTCTGTCCAGACGCTGTCCTCCTTCCCTCAATTGAGTATGATCGAGTGTCCTTTGTCTGATTAAAAAAAAACACGAGGGACAATAAGGACGCTGAGAGCAGAGCATGAAGAGATGCGATCAAAAAGGAATACGGGTTTGCAGTTCTTATCAGTACACCTGCGCCTCTCCTAAACTGACCATAATGGCGCATTGGCACCCTGATTTCAGACTCCGGAGGAACCTGCTGCGTGAGCGCCATCTGTGATGCTGCACTTGGGTGCGGAGGTCTTTCCCCTTCTCCCTCCACAGCCTGCTTCGAGATAGAGGGCCAGGAAGGTCTCGAGCTTCCCCCTAGAATTTCTGTGGGGGGAAAGAGAGAGGCCAACGTCATCCTCTGGTCCCTCCCCACCCTGCTGTCCCCCTCCTGACGTCTCCGTGGAGGAGTGCCAATAATCGTCTGTGTGGCTGCGAAGGCAAACCCGGGGTCGGCTCCCGAACCCATGCTCAGTGCCGCACGAGACGGTGGCACAAAGCGATCGCCGTCTCCTTCTTCTGCCTCTCTTTCCCCGTCTCCTTGATCAGACTGAGTCCCCAAATCTGGTCGCAGAAGAACATGACCGCAGTGAAAACAGAACTGACGCCTCTTCAAGTGCTTCCTCTCGGCTGGCGCCAGCCTCCGTGGCATGGCACACGCCGCTGCTCTCCTCACTCCCCTGAACTCCATCAGAAGTTCACAAAAGAACTTGACGGAAAGTTCAAATTAAATATTGTCGACGTTGCACTCAGGGCTAGAAGCAAACCAGGAAGCCCCGCATATTTTCTTTCGATGAAAGCTTAGGCAATCTGAGAGCCGCACCGTGTGAGCTGGGAAAGGCATCTTCAGCGTGTCACTCTGCGTGAGTGCAGACTACAGAAGTCAACATGGTCGAGCAAGCAAGTTCTATGCATGCATATATGTTCGGTCCGAGCTCGAGCATGGCATGGAGTTTACATACGTACGCACGGACTCTCCCCCTGTAGTGTTGCACGACACCTTCCTTTGGAGAGCCGCTGCAGTCATTCAAACATTGCTTCATCTGGACATGCAATGCTTCAACGGATTGTCAGACCACTGTCACTTGAACGGATTCTCAGCTGTAGAAATGCCCTCTTGAACCTTATAGAAGTGCCGGGACCGCGCGGCGTCCCCAACCGGCTCCATCATGCAAAGGCCGGCCGCGACAACAGTACATGCATGCATGCATGCATGCATGCACGTCGATCGCATGCATGCAGTACCGATACACGCGCAGGTCAGTCTGAGCCTGAATTGACCTGTCTGTCATTGTCTGTCAGTCATATTGCAGCTCAGCCATAGTCGCAGGACACTCTCCATCCCTCCGCAGTGGCCCGACTCGATCGATGCTCTGAGATCTCGAGGGGAGTCTCAGGATACACACTCCAGTGCAGATGCATGCATCGTTACATGAACCCCCTGCATGCTCTTTGAGTGACGAGCAGCCATCCGAGTGCGCATGTCCGTGTAAGAACCGAAAGACTAACTAATCAGAAGTCCTGCTGCAAGAGCAATAGACTCGCGCAGAGAATCAATACCGCAATTCAGCAAAGTCGGAGAGGACACTGAAGAAGACCTCAATTCCGATCTTTACCATGGATCCGTGACGATACTTGTTGCCTGCCCAAAAGAGAAGACATGGTCACTAGAAGATTCCTGAGTGCCGCTGCGGTCGCAGTTCTGTGCTGCAAGACATTGTGGATGCAGACAGAGGCGATGCGGCTGTCAGTGAAAAAAGATCACAGCAGTGCGGCAACCAACGTGCAGTTCCCAGCAAAGGTTGACTCGCCTCTCTTGGAGTATTACAAGCGGATTTGGAGAAACCAGATCGAAACTCTTTCACAAATAGGCAAAGCACATCCGAAAGGGGGGCACTCTGGATCTGATTCAGCCGATCATTCTACTTCTGATGCAGCTGCTGATAAGTGTTTGCTGGTCCTCTCAGTAGAACCCCCAGGGTGCATTCCTCCAACGAATCAGCCGCAGTCCCCGCCGTCGGGCCGAGCCGAGGAGGGTGCCGGCCCTCTAGACGTGTCCTTCACTTTGAAGGTGGACCCTCCTGACCCTCCAGCTACTAGCGCATTCGCTGAGAAGGCTGCTAGTGGAAGCACACCCACACCTCAGGCTGCCGACACCACTTCAGCAGAGTCGGTCAGTGAGAGTGAGTGCATCGAAATGGCTCGTCAAATGGATCTGTTCGAGGCCTTCAAGAGGGGGGGGGTGAAGCATCCCGAAATATTGAGGGATCTGCCGGGTTTCTTTGACGATGTCCGGCAGAACTTTTTGACCGACATGAAAGAGAAGGAGAAACAACTGGCAGAGGACTCGAAACACGAGAGTGGCGACGTTTACTTTGTCAAAGAACCCGTCACTCTTCCGATAGAGGCTCTGAAGGGGGCCTTCGAACTGACTGAGTGCAAATCTTGCACTCTTCAGATGATAAAAATGAAAAAACCCGGCCAGACTCCATGCGCCCCCGCAGATGCCGGAGCCGCAGTGGATGTCGAAATTGTGTCACGCTTCATCGCGGGGGAAGACGGAGGGGAGCAGTGTAACAAAGCCGTAGAGGGTCTAGGCTCCGGACCCCTGGCTGCGGTCCTCATTGCTGAGGACCCAAAGTGGCAGCCGGCTGCAGAGGGGTCCGTGAGCACTGCTGAGCAGTCTAAGCCTTCGTTCGCGAAGGCAAAACAGTGGCTCGAGACGTCTGGAGACGGTCAATCACTGCTGAATGATTTGAAGACTTTCCTGAAGGATCAGCTGAAGACCGATGACTTCAAAGAGCTAGAGACAGACGAGACCCCCCTCTCTCTCCATGCGATGACATTGATCAGAAAAAAGCAAAAGCAAGGGGTTGAACCGGATCTGGACACAGTTGAGACAGAGAGCATAACGCTTTCGATACCAAAGGAAGAGGCAAAAGAGTTCTTCCATATTGAAGACTGCCGCAATGACAGTCAAAACGTCACAGAATAAACTTTAAGAACTGAAAAAACTGAAAAACTCCACAGTAGATAAGGCTTATTGCTACAATCCCCGCAGCTACTTATATGAATGAGTCAGAATGACATGGCAGAAAAACGGTCTCAAACAAATATTAAACCCATTTAAACCCGTCATTGATTGATTATAGTTTTTTCAAGAAACCAGTCGGAACAAGACTACACCAGGGTGCAAAGTGTAGGAAATTAAACGATTTTATCAATATCAGGTAAAAAAGATTGAAAAACATGTGAAAATTGGTGGTTCTGATTCTGGTTTATACATAGAGTGTAATTTCATGATGGACTTCAATTACATATACAAGCTGGTACTACAATTAGGGGTAGTTAGGAACCATGATCAAGCTAACTAAATTGCTATCTAAGAATTAAATGGAATTAAGTTTTTGAATAATAATGTTATCTATTTAAAATGTTATTAAGATTTTATTCTAGTTTTCGTTTTGCTTCAAATTGCTTGCATGTCATATACCCCGGTTAGCCTAGGTTGGCCGAAGCCTAACTGGTGCCTCTATAAGACAAAATGGCGATAGTGCTCCAGGGAACCATTAAATCAGTTATCACACTTATTACTATTAATACAATAAATATTCTAGGAACTAGTGTAGGAACTTGAACATTATATATATATATATATTATATATAGTCTATGGATGCACTGTTCTACCATTGACGTAAAATTAGAAACTAGCCTGTTGTGAGAATGACCCGGAAACCACATGCATTGAAATCGGACATGCATGGAGACCGCAATCCCAGGAAGACACTTCCTCCTGCTTCGGTTGTCCACGCTGCTCAGACGAAGCAGCCGGATCTGGTTTGAACAATTCAAAACAATGCCCACACGCACCTTCACTCAACTAATGAGGCGAAGGGCGAGGCGAAGTGTGCGCAGAAAAGTGAATATTGGCAGGATGAATCCAGTCTATTATCCACAAGAGACTTACAGACAAAAAGGAATAGAAGAGGACAACACCCGTGGAAGGGAAAGGAAAGGAGAGGAGGAAGTGCCAAATTAATGATCAAGAAAAGAGACGTAGAGTCAAGAGAGAAACGATACCGGACAGAATGAATGATGTGTCTGAGGGAAAAGTCACTTTCCAGCAGAGAAGCAAGGAAGGGAAAAAGGACAGGGGCGAGGGAAAGGAGGGAAACGCAAATTAGCTCTCTTCAGGCTGCTCATAGACGTGTCTGCAAATACGAATTTTCTTCCCCTGCATTCTTCCGTCTCTCTCCCCCCCTCAAATACAAAAAGCCAACCCCTCTTCCCGTGCGTGCCCACCTGGATTGCTTTCCTCTTTCTGACCGACCGAGTTGCTCTGTTCTGTCCCCGTCCCCGTGTACGTTGCCCCCTTGCTGCCTCTCTTCTCACTCAATCTGTTTGCTCTCCCTCCGTGGCCTTCCTTTTTGTCTGCATGGCGGTCTCGCTGTCTCGATCGGTGGACGTTTTTCGCTCTTTGATGGAAGGCGTTTCGATCTGAGCACTGTCTCTGTCCTTCTTCTCTTCGCAGTGTTCGGTTGAAAGGGAAACAAGTAGAGGAGAGAGAAGAAGGGGGCCAGAGTGGAAGGAGCAATTACAAACAGGAGGAGAAGGACTGACACAGAGAGAAAAAGGGGAAGGAGAGACGCAAGGAAAAGCAAAGAACTTCAAGGGAGAAAGGATGTGTGAGAGGATCAATAAGTGAAGAGTGTCGGATAAAGTAAAAAAAAAGATGGTCGGATGTTCATGCACCCCTGTAAGCTCTTCAGCTTCCTCATGGAAGTCTCTGCGAACACAAAGACTTCTTTTCTTTCTGCGTTCTTCCTTTTCTGTTCCTCTCTCCTCCCTTTACCCCCAGCTGGCAGCTCTGCCCTCTTTCTGCTTGCTCAAGAGTTCCTTCCACTCTTCTACATGCCCCTGTTTCCTTGTGGTTCTTCCCTGCCTGACGGTGCATGTCACGTTTCGACTTTTCATTTTTGGTGACTTCAGTTGTAACGGGGAGAAGCAGAGACGAGCGAAGAAAGTGGGCGACGTGCCTGGAAGCACAACACTTCTTGCTGGACTTTAGAATGCAACACTCATACAACGTCAACATTCCATTCTACTTGCAGTCTCCAGTCAAAAGGGAAACGACCAAAGAACGGACAAAAAAGGGACCAAAGTGGAAGAATCACAAACACAAGTAGAAGGACTGACAGAAGGAAAGAGAGAGAGGAACGGACAACTCACGCACGGAAAAGCGGCTTCAAAAGCCAAGCAAAAAGGGAGAAAGAATGACTGAGAGGATCAATAGGTGAATGGCGCTGGATGGAGTGAAAGACGAGATGGTCGGACAAACATGCACCCATCAGAGCTCTTCCCACCAGATCCTCATGAGCAGTCGGAAGGAACACGCACAGCTGGACGGAGAGGTGAGAGGCAGACACCTTTCTGCATGTGTGGGCGCATACGCAGCATTTGGGCGACTGTTCATGAGGAAAGCGGATCGATAGCTTGACGCACGCATTCACAAAGAAGAAGAAAAAGATGAGGAGACCCGACAGACAACGAACACAGCAAAAAGGTGAAAAGGGAAGAAACCGATCAAAGAGGAAGGGAAGAGACCTGCTTGCATTCCTTGCAGTCGTAACGCCTTTTTTTGTGAACACAAATGCCCCTCCCTCCGCAGTCCTTGCAGAAGTAACGCTTCCGGCCGTGCTCACAGATGCTCCCCCCCCCACACTCCTTGCAATCAGTGCGTCGCCGGCCGTGCTCACAGATTTTCGTCCCGCCGCACTCCCTGCACTGAGAGCGAATGCGACCGTGCGCACAGATGCCCTTTCCTCCACAGTCTTTGCAGAAGTAACGCTTCCGGCCGTGCTCACAGATGCTCGCCCCTCCACATTCCTTGCAGTCCGGACGCTGCCGGCCGTGTTCACAGATTTTCTTCCCGCCGCACTCCCTGCACTGAGACCGAAGGCGACCGTGCGCACAGATGCCCTTTCCTCCACAGTCCTTGCACTGAGAGCGCTGACGGCCGTGCGCACAGATACCCCCCCCTACGCACTCCTTGCACGAATAGCGAACCCGTCCATGCAAACAGAGAATCTTCCCATGGCGGTCTCTTTTCATATCTCCTCCCTCTCCCCCCCGACGACCATTCTCAGCAGACACGTCCGCTCTCCCTTCAGCCACCGGATCCCCCCTCCCTCCGCAGGACTCTGAAGAGAGAGGGGCAGAGGATGGAAGAGACGCACTCAGACAACGACGCTTCTCTTCCCGCACACAACCCCCCTCCCTCTCCAACTCACCCGAAGCACCCCCACTTCTCTCACCGTCAAGGCCAGACACCTCATCGCACTCGTCTCCTCTCAGCTGAGTGAGAGCAGCCTCTGACCGACGACGCTTCAGAGAAACTGCAAAGCCGTGTGGCCTCTCACACAGCCTCTCTTCTGGCTGCCGATCACGGGTTCGATCACGCGTCTGCAGGTGGGTGGAGGTCGAAGGGTGAGAGCTGGGGATCGGGTTGTCAGACTCACACTCGCCGTCAGAGGGACAGCTGCCAACTCCCACTGACAGACTTCTGTTCTCGCCTTCACCCTTTCTCCTCTCACTATCAGACTGTCTGGAGTGGACAGCCGTCTTGTGCCTGCAGAGGGAGACGCTTGACGTGTCCTGACTTTCTGAATCGAACATTCTGGGGGCTGCTTGAGTCATCCCTGAGGACATCGGAGACGCATTCTCTGACTGGGTCGGATGGTCAGACAGACCAGGATGCTCACTCTGTCTCTGCAAATGCTCTGCCTGCCTGTTCGTGTACAGAGGGAGCAAGGCGAGCTGCACGCTCTCAGGGACCCCCCATTCCACCGAGATTCCAACGAACTCCGTCTCCTCCCCCTCTCCTCCCACTCCTTCACCGACACAGATTGTGTTCTCACCTCTCTCATACCTCTCTCCCACCGAAGAGCGCTCAGCAGCAGCAAGCCCCACAACCAGACGCACCACACGGAAATGACCACCCTTCAGCCCCTCAAGACACACGACCTCATGGGAATCTGGCAAATCGGCAACGTCGCCCTCATTCGGAATCGCAACAAGTCAAAACTTCAATTCTGACACGATCCCCCCCCCCCCTTCCCCCCCAGTTCCCCCGTCAGTCGCGACATCTGCAGAGACACCCATCTGGGATGCCGACAGATTCACTCTCACCTCACTTGACACCCACCACGGACGCCCACACGGTGCAGGTCTCAGAGACAACGCACCACCCAACTCCCACCCTCCCAGCTCAGGACATTCTCCCACCACCACAACGCGTTGATTCTCTCGGACTTCCGGGCAGTGCGCAACAAAGGCGACCAAACCCTTCATTGTGCCACTGTGTATGTAGACAGGTAGACCGCTTCAATTTCAATCAACCGACACGAGTGACAGTCCCAATGGGTACGCAGTCACACGGCGTCCCTCAACGGGATCCTGCAGAAAGCCACAAAGCAGAGCCGAAGACATGCACTGCATGCACAGAAGTGCAAACTCAGAGACTTGAGAGCTCAGACAAGCTTGGCACAAATTTGACCTTCCCAAATGCAGCCTTCATCCCCTGTTATTGTCGAAAGAGACTTCACTTGCAGACACAACGCAAACACATTGACTCACCCAATCAATTCAGGCGCCTCGATGAACTAACTCAACTCCACTGGAAGGACTCAAGACGCGTCGGCCTGATTGATCGCGCTCAGCGATTGTTGCAAAGATGATCGTTGAATGACTTCTGTACAAATGGACCTGTGATGGGGATTCTCGGATGTCCTGCGTCTCTTTCACCCGCTTTCTTCTTCTTCTTTTTCCTTTTCCCTAATCACGGTGAATGAGTCCAACAGGAGGGCTGTAGACCGCTGGCGACTCGCCGACGCACTCTGTCCGAGTCCAACTGTCGCTGTCTCTTCAGCCTCTTCGCTTCTGGTTCGAAGTGATCCGTCGAGGAAGCGCTCACGCCTCCTTCAAGGATTGGGAGTAGAGTTTCCGCTGTGGAATCGCACGATACCGTCACACTGAATGGACCATCGGTCTGTCAGAGAAACTGTGACAGTCACTGAGGAAAGTCGTGTGTGGAAAGATTTCAGAAAGGAGACGGCGGCCTCGCGCAACTTGGCGGCGCAAGCGCGCTTGAGATGCCTTTGCATCACTTAATTCATGCACTCAATTGCATGCACTCATCGGTCACATGATCGGATCATGATCGGTGCCTGGCACTCAGTGGGAGTGTTGAAGTTGTCCCTCTGACTGTGAGTCTGACAGTACCTTGAATCCTTTTTCGACAACCCAGGGATCGATGTTGAGCAACAGCATAAAGCGTCAGACGTGATTGCGAGAGGCGACAAAGACGAGAAAAGGTCTTAAAACGACTTCTTGTGTCCTGTGAGTTTTGTCTCCTTTGCCTTCCCTCTTTGCCCACTGCCTGTCATATTTCTCAGCAGCATTCGTCTTTGGCGGTTTCAACTCCCCGATCAAGGTACCTTCCAGTGTATGAGTGCGTCTTTGTCTGTCTCTTGATCAGTTGATCTTTGTCTGCTTTCTGCTGTCGGTCGATCGACTCAACGGGAGAAAGCCAGAAAGCCGTCTACGCGTTGCCGATCACTCAGCGAAAGGATCGAGGCTTCTGATTGTCGCGCTGTCCCTGCTCTTTAGGGTCATCGGCTTTCTTTCTGGTCCTCCAACCTCTGACGCCTTGCGAGTGCGTCTCTCTCCAGACACGCTCGAGTCCAATCGAACAGAATCAAGTCAGTTGAGGGGAATCAATGGAGACTGTTGTGTGAGCTTTCTTCCTCGAACGGTCCATGGGTCTTGTTGTCCTCGCTGTTAGACGAAAAGGCTGGTGCATTCTGTTCACTTGTGTGCTGGTTGCGTACTTGCAGACATCACTCAGGGGTGGCATTTGTGTTTCCCTTCCCGGATTCTTGATCATCCAGACATCCCGATGATCGAGGCGGAGACGGGTTGTGTGCTTTTCGCTTGCTCTGGTGTGGAGCCTCGGGAGGGGCAGACATTGGTGGTGGTCGGGAACAGCTCTGATCTCGGAGGGTGGGATGCAAGTCGCGGTGCCCCCCTCCATCGAGTGAAGAACCCTGCCTTCGCAGGCTTATGGATGTGCTTTCCGATGCTTCACAGTGCGCGCTCTCACGTTCGATTTCAGTTTGCGCTTGTCGGACCAGGTGCCGATACTGTCGGTACAGGTTCGTCCGCTTGCGGTGGTATGGCGTTATTTGATGGCGGGGTTCTGGTAGGTGGTTGTCGGAACTCTTCCGCAGTCACCTCATCAGCAGCTCCCACAGACGGTCGAAGTCAGGAGTGTTATGGGTGCGCGCGGGAGCCTTTGGGGTGTGGGCTGCGGGAGGTGGAGGTGGTGGGTGGCGGGTTTGCGTTGTTTGGGGGGCGTTGGGGAAATGGGGAGACACAGGTGACTCCGCTGGGATGGGAGGACATGGTGTTTGCACAGCAGCAACTCGAACAGGACGCGTTCCCCTCTGTCTCCTCGGAGATAGACGGTGAGGGAGACAGACAGGCGGAGAGGGGGGAAAGGAGTGAGGGGGGAGGCTTCGGGGGTCCACCTGAGGGCAGCCTGCCGGTCAGAGAGTCTGACACGTTGCCCGTTGCACCTGCAGGTGTCCTTTCGTCTTCTTCTCTCACTTGCGTTTCGTCTGGGGAAGAGGGTGGGGGAGGACACGAGAGGGGACACGAAGTTGCGGTGCAGTCTGAAAGTGTATTTGTTAACCGCAGAAGCACAGCAGACGGACGGCAGAGTGAGGGGGTTGGGGGAGTGTTGTTGAGAGAGAGCGGGAGGGAGACGGTTCGTGGTGGTGGAGTCGCACCTGCCTCTAAGAACATTCTGGTCACGTCTGCTCAGTTTGACTCTTTGTGTGTTTCCACAGGGCAGTGTGTATCTGCTAATGGGGTGATGGGGGAGAAGAAGGGACATGATCATTTTGATGACGAGAGATGCAGATTCGCACCTGTCTGTGTTGGTGGAGAGAGGGGGGTGGGTGTGTTGAGAGGGAGGAGTGCTTTGACATGTGGGGGTGCGTCTGTCCCAGGGGGCCATCAGTCCGGTTCTGACAAAGCATCGTCAGCACGTGAGTGTGAGGGCACGAAGCGCCGCCGTCTCTCTTCTCCTTCTTGTGCCGTCTCCGAATCTCACGAAGACTGGACAGGGGGTGACAGGCCGTCAGAGCCTGGGGGAACGGAAGGGAGGTTGAAAGGAGAGAGGGGAGCGTGTCAGACAGGACGGGCGATCAATCCCTTTTGTCCCTCTGACCGTGGTCAAGCAGACTGCACAGAGTATGCAGGTGCACAGAGAGGGTGTCACGGTGGCCGAAAACGCCCCTTCGCCTCCAATACCAGCGCCCAGCAGCAGCATGAGACGGGTGGGCAGCGTGACGGTGGCAGAGGGGGCATGGGGGTCGACAGAACAGGACATGAGAGAGAAGGCACAGAAGAGGTGAAGAGAAATCGACACGGAAAGATCCTCTGTCCGCATGGCCGACAGCGGAGCAAGTGTAAGGACTGCGGAGGGAAGGGTATCTGTGAGCATGGTCGGCAACGCAGTGATTGCAAAGAGTGCGGTGGAGCGAGCATCTGTGAGCACGGCCGGCGACGCACTGAGTGTAAGGAGTGCGGAGGGGGCAGCATATGTGAGCACGGCCGGCGACGCACTGAGTGTAAGGAGTGCGGTGGGGCGAGCATCTGTGAACACGGCCGTGAGCGCTACCGCTGCAAAGAATGCGGAGGAAAGAGCATTTGTGAACACGGTGGGCGTCGTTACTACTGCAAGGAGTGTGGCGGGAAGGGCATTTGTGTTCACCGAAAGATTCGGCGATTCTGCCAAGAGTGCAACATGATCTCTTTCCTTCCCCATTGATCAGTTTCTTCTCTTTTTTCTGCTTTCTTCGTTAAGGTGTCTGTTGGCTCTCTTCACCACTTTCTTCTGACTGCGTGCGTCGGGTCCTCGATCTGTTTTCCTCGTTCAGAGGCAGTTGAAGGCTGCGAGTGCGCTCATACATAGAGATGCGTAGCTTCTTTGTGTCTGACTGGGTCGATCAATTTTTTCCGGATTCTTCTCTCCCATCCTTTCTTCGTTTACTTACTTCTCTTCTCTTTTCATTGCTGTTCTTTTGTTTCCTCTCTGCGGGACAGAATATCTGTTCTCCCTCTCAGTGTGTTCATCGATTGGCCGACCCGGAAAAAGAAGAATTGCTGTTTTTGGGGACGCTTTGGAAGGGCTCGCTCTGAAGGGCTTGGATGGTGGGCGCGTCTGTTTTCTTGTGCACGCCTTCGAAGAAGAGCCTCTCTATTTCCGAGCACCGTCGGTGCTCTTGGTTGTGTGTGTGTGGGTGGGTGGTTCCTTTTGACTCTGGCAGCGGAGCGCCTTTAAAGCAACTGCCTCTTAATTTTCATCTGTTTGCTGAGCCTCCTGCCTTCCTGAGTGCATGCGCTCACCCACAAGTCCGGCCCCTCGTCGTGGTCTCTGTCTAGTCGTTGGGGGAGAATTAAGAGGTGGGGGATCTTTCAGATAGGCACCCCGAATTGTTTGGACACATGCACTCATGCATGCAGAGACACACTGAGAGAGTGGTCCGGGATGGTGCGTCTGACTGGGTTGATCTATTTCTTCCGGTTTCTGCTCTTCCTTCCGGCCCTTCTCTTCTCTTCTCTTCTCTTCTCTTCTCCTTTCTCTCTGCTTGTCAAGAATGCCTGATGACTCTCTCAATGGAGGGATCGGTTGGCCGACCTGTGCCGACCTGCAATTAAAGGGGACAATCGTTATTGTAAGGAGGAGTCGCTTCAGATGGGATGGGTGGGTGGGCGCGTCTGCTTGGTGGTGCATGCGCAAGCCTGTGCACGTACGATGTCTCCTTTTTCTGTCACGGTCTGCACTTGTGTGTGTTGGGGGGTGGGTGGGTGGGGAGCGTGGGTGTGCGTATGTGTGGGCGCTTTTGACTTGGACAGAGGAGAGCATAGAGGGAAACTACCTCTCCCTAAGTTTTCCATTTTTTTTTCTGGGGCCACTGCTAAAAGAAGCAGCCGTTCGTTTAAAAACTTCAAATCCCAACACGCCTAGCAGCATATACGCACATTTATTCAAGCAACGAGGCGAAGTGTGCATAACAAATATTGGTAGTATGAATCCAGCTCTGCAGATTGCTGATGGACGACTCTCCGAACGCCAAAACTTCCCTCTCTCTTCGTGTCTCCTCCCATCAGCCCCTCACCGGCTTTAACTGCCTTATTTCAATTCAGAATTTTTTTTATCTTAAAATGATAATAGATGATAATGAATGAAATTCTAAATGAATTCTTAGAAAGACCAGTCTGGACGCTAGGCTGGACGAGACTAGCCCAGGTTGTAAAGCGTAGCAAAACGATCTAGAAGGACGTGAGTCTGGGTACGCGCCCCAGCGGGAGCCGAGTAAGCAGGGGGTGCTTATTTACTTGACCCTGACCCCGCCCCCGAAGTATTCTGGACGTTTATCTACATCTGCATCGGCATCAGCTCCATCTGCATGATCATAAACATCGGTGCATCGCTGTGCACTCCAGTTTGCATTCCATACTCTAAAAAGATTTAATCGATAGCATGCAGGTAAAAAAACTGCCAAAAAAGCTAGCCGCACGTGAAAATCAGTGGTTCATTCATAAAGTGTAATTGTCATGAAGTTCAATTGTATCTATAAAAAGTTACTGCAAAAAGTTATAAAGCTAATAATATAAGCTGAGGAGCCTGAGAAGATAGCCTTAGATAGGAAAAGTAAACAAAATAAACAGTCTGTATGCTGTATTATGTCGTGTGTTGACAAACATTAAGAGTTTTAATTGCTTTAAACTATATATTATATATATAATATTATACTCTTATAAATACTCAGGCTCCAAGTCAAATAAAAAAAAATAAAGATCAAATTGTACCATTGCACTGCCACTGGATGACTATTATATTGTAGCTGCAATGTAGCACCACTGCAGTTTCCCCCTTAAAAACAAATGTAGCACTACCTAGAGCACTACTATGTATATAATGAGTTCTATCAAATATCTGGAATTCTGAAGCACTGGTCTAGCAGCACACCGTTCTAGACACCGTTCTACCATTAATGTAAGGTTAGAAATTAACCTGTAGTACGAGTCACCCGGAAACCACGTGTATTCAATTTGAAATCGGGCCCCGGAACATATGCATGGATGCCATGGAGTTGCCATGGAAACGGAACCGCAATCCCAGGAAGACACTTTAAGCATACTTCAAGCCGGGTTCTTCTTCCTGCTTTGGCCGGCCATACAAGCTGCTTAGACGAAGCAGCCGGATCTGGTTTGAACAATTCAAAACAATCCCTACACGCACCTTCACTCAACCAATGAAATGAGGCGAAGGGCTAGGCGAAGTGTGCGCAGAAAAGTGAATATTGGCAGGATAAATCCAGTCTATTATCCACAAGAGACTTACAGACAAAAAGGAACAGAAGAGGACAACACCCGTGGAAAGGAAAAGAAAGGAGAGGAGGAAGTGCCAAATTAATGATCAAGAAAAGAGACGTAGAGTCAAGAGAGAAACGATACCGGACAGAATGAATGATGTGTCTGAGGGAAAAGTCACTTTCCAGTAGAGAAGCAAAGAAGAAAGGGAAAAAGGACAGGGGCGAGGGAAAGGAGGGAAACGCAAATTAGCTCTCTTTAGGCTGCTCATAGACGTGTCTGCAAATACGAAGTTTCTTCCCCTGCATTCTTCCGTCTTTCTTCCCCCCTCAAATACAAATAGCCAACCTCTCTGCCCGTGCATGCCTCCCTAGATTCCTTTCCTCTTTCTGACCGACTGAGTTGCTCTCTTCTGTCCTTGTCCCCGTGTACGTTGTCCCCTTGCTGCTTCTCTTCTCACTCAATCTCTTTGCTCTCCCTCCGTGGCCTTCTTTTTTGTCTGCATGGCGGTCTCGCTGCCTCGATCGGTGGACGCTTTTCGCTCTTTGATGGATGGCGTTTCGATCTGATATGCACTGTTTCTCTTTACAGTGTTCGGTTCACAGAGGAGAGAGAAGAAGAGGGCCAGAGTAGAAGGAACAATTACAAACACGAGGAGAAGGACTGACACAGAGAGAAAAAGGGGGAGTGGAATGAGTGAAGAGTGTCGGATAAAGTAAAAAAAAAGATGGTCAGACGTTCATGCACCCTAGTAAGCTCTTCAGCTTCCTCATGAAAGTCTCTGCGAACACGTACAAAGACTTCTTTCTTTCTATGTTCTTCCGTTTCTGTTCCTCCCTCCTCCCATCACCCCCAGCTGGCAGCCCTGCCCTCTTTCCTTCCCTCTTTCTGTATGCTCAAGAGTTCCTTCCACTTTTCTGCATGCTCCTGTTTCTTTACCTCCTCGATCCCTTGTGGTTCTTCGCTGCCTGACGGTGCAGGTCGCGTTTCGACTTTTCATTTTTGGTGTCTTCAGTTGTAACGGGGAGACGCACAGACGAGCGAAGAAAGTGGGCGACGTGCCTGGAAGCACAACACTTCTTGCTGAACTTTAGAATGCAACACTCATACAACGTCAACATTCCATTCTATTTGCAGTCTCCAGTCAAAAGGGAAACGACCAAAGAACGGAGAAAAAAGGGACCAAAGTGGAAGTATCACAAACATAAGTAGAAGGACTGAAAGAAGGAAAGAGAGAGAGGAAGGGACAACGCATGCACGCAAAAGCCAAGCAAAAAGGGAGAAAGGATGACTGAGAGGATCAATAGGTGAATGGCGCTGGATGGAGTGAAAGACGAGATGGTCGGACAAACATGCACCCATCAGAGCTCTTCCTACCAGATCCTCATGAGCAGTTGGAAGGAACACGCACAGCTGGACGGAGAGGTGAGAGGCAGACACCTTTCTGCATGTGTGGGCGCATACGCAGCATTTAGGCGACTGTTCATGAGGAAAGCGGATCGATAGCTTGACGCACGCATTCACAAAGAAGAAGAAAAAGATGAGGAGACCCGACAGACAACGAACACAGCAAAAAGGTGAAAAGGGAAGAAACCGATCAAAGAGGAAGGGAAGAGACCTGCTTGCATTCTTTGCAGTCGTAACGCCTTTTTTTGTGCACGCAGATGCCCTTCCCTCCATAATCCTTGCAAAAGTGACGCTGCCGGCCGTGCTCACAGATTTTCGTCCCCCCGCACTCCCTACACTGAGAGCGAATGCGACCGTGCGCACAGATGCCCTTTCCTCCACAGTCTTTGCAGAAGTAACGCTTCCGGCCGTGCTCACAGATGCTCGCCCCTCCACACTCCTTGCACTGGTGACGCTGCCGGCCGTGTTCACAGATTTTCGTCCCGCCGCACTCCCTGCACTGAGCGCGAAGGCGACCGTGCGCACAGATGCCCTTTCCTCCACAGTCCTTGCACTGAGAGCGCTGACGGCCATGCTCACAGATACCCCGCCCCCCGCACTCCTTGCACGAATAGCGCACCCGTCCATGCAAACACAGAATCTTCCCGTGGCGGTCTCTCCTCACCTCTCCTCCCTCTCCCCCCCGACGACCACTCTCAGCAGACACGACCGCTCTCCCTCCAGTTACCGGATCCCCCCTCCCTCCGCAGGACTCTGAAGAGAGAGGGGCAGAGGATGGAAGAGACGCACTCAGACAACGACGCTTCTCTTCCCGCACACAACCCCCCTCCCTCTCCAACTCACCCGAAGTACCCCCACTTCTCTCACCGTCAAGGCCAGACACCTCATCGCACTCGTCTCCTCTCAGCTGAGTGAGAGTAGCCTCTGACCGACGACGCTTCAAGGGAACTGATAAGCCGTGTGGCCTCTCACACAGCCTCTCTTCTGGCTGCCGATCACGGGTTCGATCATGCGTCTGCAGGTGGGTGGAGGTCGAAGGGTGAGAGCTGGGGATCGGGTTGTCAGACTCACACTCGCCGTCAGAGGGACGGCTGCCAGCTCCCACTGACAGACTTCTGTTCTCGCCTTCACCCTTTCTCCTCTCACTATCAGACTGTCTGGAGTGGACAGCCGTCTTGTGCCTGCAGAGGGAGATGCTTGACGTGTCCTAACTTTCTGAATCGAACATTCTGGGGGCTGCTTAAGTCATCTTTGAGGACATCGGAGACGCATTCTCTGACTGGGTCGGATGGTCAGACAGACCAGGATGCTCACTCTGTCACTGCAAATGCTCTGCCTGCCTGTTCGTGTACAGAGGGAGCAAGGCGAGCTGCACGCTCTCAGGGACCCCCCATTCCACCGAGATTCCAACGAACTCCGTCTCCTCCCCCTCTCCTCCCATTCCTTCACTAACACAGATTATGTTCTCACCTCTCTCATACCTCTCTCCCACCGAAGAGCACTCAGCAGCAGCAAGCCCCCCAACCAGACGCACCACACGGAAGTCTCCACCCTTCAGCCCCTCAAGACACACGACCTCATGGAAATCTGGCAAATCGACAACGTCGCCCTCATTCGGAATCGCAACAAGTCAAAACTTCAATTCTGACACGATCACCCCCCCCCTTTCCCCCCCAGCCCCCCTGTCAGTCGCGACATCTGCAGAGACACCCATCTGGGATGCCGACAGATTCACTCTCACCTCACTTGACACCCACCACGGACGCCCACACGGTGCAGGTCTCAGAGACAACGCACCACCCAACTCCCACCCTCCCAGCTCAGGACATTCTCTCACCACCACAACGCGTTGATTCTCTCGGACTTCCGGGCAGTGCGCAACAAAGGCGACCAAACCCTTCATTGTGCCACTGTGTATGTAGACAGGTAGACGGCTTCAATTTCAATCAACCGACACGAGTGACAGTCACAATGGGTACGCAGTCACACGGTGTCCTTCAAGGGGAACCTGTAGAAAGCCGCAAAGCAGAGCCAAAGACATGCACGGCATGCACAGAAGTGCAATCTCAGAGACTTGAGAACTCAGACAAGCTTGGCACAAATTTGACCTCCCCAAACACAGCCTTCATCCCTTGTTATTGTCAAAAGAGACTTCACTTGCAGACACAACTCATACACATTGACTCACCCAATCAATTCAGGCGCCTCGATGAACTAACTCAACTTCCCTGGAAAGACTGAAGACGCGTTGGCCTGATTGATCGACTAGCGATTGTTGCAAGGATGATCGTCGAATGACTTCTGTACAAAAGGATATGTGATGGGAATTCTCGGATGTCCTGCTTCTCTTTCACCCGCTTTCTTCTTCTTCTTTTTCCTTTTCCCTAATCACGGTGAATGAGTCCAACAGGAGGGCTGTGACCGCTGGCAACTCGCCGACGCACCCGTGCACTCTGTCCGAGTCCAACTGTCGCTGTCTCTTCAGCCTCTTCGCTTCTGGTTCGAAGTGATTCGTCAAGGAAGCGCTCACGCCTCCTTCAAGGATTGGGAGTAGAGTTTCCGCTGTGGAATCAGACAATACCGTCACATTGAATGGACCGTCGGTCTGTCAGAGAAACTGTGACAGTGTGACTGAGAATTCAAAGTCGTACATGGAAAGATTTTAGAAACGAGACCTGCATAGATCCTGCATGGCGGACTGCAAGCGCGCTTGAGATGCCTTTGCATCATTGAATTTGCATCGCTTTCATGCATGATCGCTGAGAGTTTTGAAGTTGTCACTCTGATTGTGAGTCTGACAGTACCTTGATCCTTTTTTGACAACCCAGGGATCGATGTTGAACAACAGCATAAAGCGTCAGACGTGATTGCGAGAGGCGACAAAGATGAGAAAAGGTAAGAAAAGGTCTTAAAACGACTTTTTGTGTCCTTTAAGTTTTGTCTCCTTTGACTTGCTGTCTTTGCCTACTTAGGCCCTGCTGCCTGTCTTATTTCTCAGCAGCATTCGTCTTTGGCGGTTTCAAGTCCCCAATCAAGGTGCATTCCAGTCTATCAGTCCCCCTTTGTCTTTCTCTTGATCAGTTGATCTTTGTCTATTTTCTGCTGTCGGTCGATCGACTCAACGGGAGAAAGCAAGCAAAGCTGTCTACGCGTATACCCTGGACATTAATGTGTATGCATTTTTATAAAAACTAAGTTATAGATGCATTCAACTTTAAAGAAATCTGGTCCTGGAGAAAATTTGTTTTTCAAATCATTTACTGTCATTTGACATTGACATGAAACTTTTTTTTCCTTGCAATTTGCGACACAAAGTTTGATTTCTCTGTTCTCTCCCTGGGTGCACCGCTCATCTGCAAAGCAAAGGGGGTGTGCGGGGTTTGTACGACAGATTTCACACTGCGTGACAGGGCGATGAGCCGGCCTGGAAGGCTCAGTCTCAGCGGAAGGAAGCATTCTGTTGCATCTCCAGACTCCCCCGCAGACTCTAAGGGGGCCTTTGCATTTAAAACATAAGGCTTTTATGCTAGGCTTTTATGTGTAACCATAAGAGTTTCAGCTCTCCCATCCACACACCTTGCTCATCTATCAAGAGATCCCTCCATTCAGGACGCCAGACTCAAAGAAGGGTTTCTACTGTGTGTAGTTCTGTCTCCCCGCTGTGAAACTTGCTGAAAAAAGATCCTTTCACTGGCGTGTGCTTTAACTGAGGCCATGCCTTGGTCACTATTCCCTCACCCCAGAGAGCAGCTGTCAATCCAAGTGCCCAATCTATTTCTGCCTTTAACCCTGCTTCCTCTGTCTTAACAACATCCACCACATAGAGATGGACTGTCTCTCTCTTCATGCATTTTACCCAATCTGTCCCCTATTCTGCAGAGAAATGAAATTTAAAATTGTGTCGGCCGGGAATCCCCCACACGCGATGCTTAGCAATCGTGTAAGCCTTCTTCTCCCCATCTTGGGGGCCCGCTTTCTGCAACCCTGCCCACACTCTGAAAGTCCCCTGAGGCTCGTCAGTGGTGCCTGTAATGACATACGGCACAAAGTCTCCCGCTTTCACTTTCCTACAAGCAAACTTCTCATTTCTCTCTTCTAACCTAGCTTCTAACACTTGCACAAGAAGTGCTCTGTCCATCCACACAGCCTCTGCTTCCTTTTGAATCGACCTCCAGATCTCAATTAATAAAGGAGGAAGTGTGCACATTGTTGCTTACAGGCGGTGAAGCCGCAATCCCCCCTGCCCAGCTTCACGTCGGCCGCAAAAGAAAAAAATTGGCTCCTTTAGACGGCATGCAATGATCAGATGTATGCATGCAATCTTCATCGCATGCATGTTGCATCTGTATCGGTAGACGGGCATCAATGCGCGGCGCCTCGGCGGCGTGGCCCAGAAAAGGGCCCACAAATTAATGTCCAGGGTATGCGTTGCCAATCACGCAGCGAGAGGATCGAGGCTTCTGATTGTCGCGCTGTCCCTGCTCTTCAGTTTCATTGGCTTTCTTTCTGGTCCTCCAACCTCTGACGCCTTGCGAGTGCGTCTCTCTCCAGACACGCTCGAGTCCAATCGAACAGAATCAAGTCAGTTGAGGGGAATCAATGGAGACTGTTGTGTGAGCTTTCTTCCTCGAACGGTCCATGGGTCTTGTTGTCCTCGCTGTTAGACGAAAAGGCTGGTGCATTCTGTTCACTTGTGTGCTGGTTGCGTATTTGCAGACATCACTCAGGGGTGGCATTTGTGTTTCCCTGCACGGATCCTCGATCATCCAGACATCCCGATGATCGAGGCGGAGACGGGTTGTGTGCTTTTCGCTTGCTCTGGTGTGGAGCCTCGGGAGGGGCAGACATTGGTGGTGGTCGGGAACAGCTCTGAGCTCGGAGGGTGGGATGCAAGTCGCGGTGCCCCCCTCCATCGAGTGAAGAACCCTGCCTTCGCAGGCTTATGGATGTGCTTTCCGATGCTTCACAGTGCGCGCTCTCACGTTCGATTTCAGTTTGCGCTTGTCGGACCAGGTG
>JAHBMJ010000760.1:22500-41142 GCA_018398765.1 Chromera velia | reverse complement strand
AAGATCATGACTCTGTCTTCCCGGGGGGCCAGAGAGGAAGAGGAAGTGACGTTCGATGGGAGGGTGGTTGAATGGGTGAATGAATATAAGTACCTGGAATGCATATTCTATAAGGGAGGGAATTTAAAAATGAGTGTAGATGCATGCCTGCAGTCAGCAGCAAAGGCCCTAGGGTCTCTTCAGGGCCTCCTCTCTTCTCTTGGTCCCCTTCCTGCCTCTACGAAAGTGCAGCTTTTCCGGTCGGTTTGGCTGCCTGTCGCCACCTACTCCTTGGAGGCACTCCCTCTTAGGAAACAGGACATCGACACACTGACCGCGCTGCAACTCAGATTTGTTCGTTGGGCCTTCCGTCTCCCTCACAACTCTTTCACCTCTCCTTCTCTCTTCTCTATTGGTCTGTCCTCTATGCTCTGTGTCATGCGAAGTCGTGTTGCTTCTTTCCTCTCTTCTCTTCACCTCCAAAAGCGAGACCTCCCTAAAGCAGTCCTGTGTACATACAGAGGAGGGCTGTGCCCATCATTTCGTGCATCTATCAATAAGTTGCTCCCGAAAGAGACCGCCAAGCTCCTCTCTCTAAGTGAGGCAGAGGCCCGCAGCGTGTGGTCACTGCAGTATGAAGATATGAGGCAAAGAGAATGGAAAACAGAAAGAGCCCTGGTAGGGAACCGGTTGAAAAGAGAAATGGCGGTCCAGACAGAAGGGGAGTGGTTGAAGGGATGGGCAGCTGAGAATGAAGACGACAACAGTTATCCAAGAAGAAACCCATCACTCTACCCACCCAACGCTGCATGCACCGCTTTTCAGAAAGCACATCCATCGAGAGAGAGATTTGCTAAACTGCTCCTTTCCACCCAACGAATCCATTCAGGAAAGAAGGTGTCGGTGCCGTGCTCTCTGCCCTCGCCCTTTCTTCAGGCAGGCATTTCCATCACGCCCCTTTTGCTCAAAGTCGTGGGGGGGGGAGCATGCCATGGCGGGGTGCAGGAAAAATTGTGTGCGCGTTGTCTGGATCAAGACAGACGACCGGTTGACGATGCTGTGCATCGCCTGACTGATTGCATAGGGAGGAGAGAGGAGCAAGCAGCATTGAAAGCGGTAGTGAGAGAAGTGAAGGATGGTCTCTCTCTTTTTGACAGGGTTACCGCTGTGCAAAGAGTGGCAGCAATCTCTAAGGTTAAAGGGGCGGGCCCAGCAGAGGTAGAAGCCTTTGAGAGCTGCTTCTTGATGCTTAATCATAAGCCGCGGCAGGGGTTTGAAGCAATAATGAGGTGCTTGAGAGAGGTGGAGAATTGAGAGCATGCGTTTGATCTAGAATAATCGATCGATCAAACACCCTATGCATGAATGCATGGATGAACGGACCACCCGAGCCTAACAGAGGCTAGGGGTTAAGTCTTCTATCATTATCATCATCATCATCATTATTATTATTAATCGGTCTATAGGCCATCATGCAATGCATGAGTCTACGACAATGCTGTATTGCCCCTTTACCAGACCTGCATCACTCATCGGGGTGGGGCTGCCGTCTGCTAGCTGAAACCTGACGCCTGCATGAATGACACTTAATCGATCTAAGTGCCGCCCGTCACTGTAGAAGGCTGCGACAGTCAAACCAATCCAAGGTACTAAGAGCAGACAGAGCAAACCAGTGAAGAGGAAGAACAAGGATTGGAATGGATATACAAAGAAGGCGTTCGAAAAAGGCATCATCATCATCGATCATCACTTTTCTACTAGCCTTTCTAACAACTTTTCTATCACTTTTTTAACATTTTTTGCAGGGCTTCCCTCATTGAAATGGAAAGACTAGGTTGTTTACTAAACATTTTTCCGTCAGGGTGCCCTTGTTTTTTCTTGGAGTAACATTTTCTTTAGCACTCACCTTCATTTAAGATCAAACTTAGGATCGAACCCTTAATGTAGATTCAATTATATTCAATTTTCCTTTATAAAATTAACAAAGTTCTAAAGAAAGAAAGAAAGTTAGCCTAAGTTTTCATTGTTTGAAGCTTTACAGTGTAGGACCCGTAAAGTGACACACACGCCGCAGCAGTGACACAGATACAAGAAAGGACACGCTGACACACTTACCGTTGCATCTACCTTCTACGCTACCGCTATAAAGAGAGGAATACACATATTATTAAAAGTGTTGCATCGGGGGGCAGCTTAGCTTTGCTGAGATCAGCTGAGACTCTGAGAGGCCCTGATATCGCATGATCACTCTAGGCGCCAGCTAGAGCTAGGAAAAAAAAAAAGTAGACAATCTCGGGAGATCTTTTTTTTTTTTCTTCTTTACTTTAATGATCCTGAACAATACTTAACAACAGTTGTGCAACACACAAACAACACTTGTGCAACAGTTGAATAACAATTGTTTGACTGAAAAACAAAAAAAAAAGTAGATGATCTAGGGAGATCTTTTTTTTTTTCTCTCTAGCCGGCGCCTAGCGATCACTCTATTTTTTAGGGGGGAGATCGATGTCCTCCCTTAGTTAATTCATAGAATCAAGGTGAATCAATGTATATTTCTCTTTAGAAGGTAGCTTAGCCCAGCTTGGAGGCCCTAAGACAGCGCGCACTTGCATAAATATACACGGTCAAGACATGTTAGAAGTATATAATTCAAACCATTGAATCACTGATGCCCCCTAAGACACTCACCCAACTAGTTGGGTATATCACGTTACCTATGTAACCACTACACTTACAACTATAGAAAGGCCTAAGCATCATGCCGCGGCATTATCGCGGCCTTTGCACGTTACGCACCGCGCCCATGCAAGCCAATCAAGCATGCCGGGGCACTTGACACTGTTTTGATCCGCAGTAAATCTATACAGCATAAATGTATACAACCTTATGCATATAAGCAATCAAAGCAAGCAGAACAATCAAGAAAAGGTTCTAGCAAAGAGTCTTTGTCGAACAGACTTCTCTGTATGAGATCTCTCTCTACGTCTCTGTATGAGATTTCTCCATAGGGACATCTCTAGTTCCCTAGGTATACTTAGCTCTCCCACTAATCCTCATAGTATATTCCTTTGTACCGTCTACCTACAATGTCATCTCCATCCATCTTTCCATTCCATTTGACTCCTTTTTCTCTCTAAGTGATAAGAAGTTGGCACTTCATCTCATTCGATCCTTCCACTAGGCGCCGCACATTAAAAAAAAGAAAAAAAAAAATGAGGCGTCCTCAACTTTTTTTTTTCTTTTTCTTTTTTTTTTTTAGGGTTAAAATTTTGGTTAGGGTTTAGGGTCATACGTTGACATTTTGTGCTAGATTTTGTATGGAAAAGTAAGTTTCAGAGTTGAAAGTGATTCTTTTCCTTTTGGACTCGGAGGCACTTGAAATATAAAAAAAGAAAAAAAAAATTGAAAAACAAAAAAAGGCTTTCCCAACTTTTTTCTTTCTTTTTTTTTTCTATGTTTGGCGCCTAGTCCTTCCATGTGCTAACTGTCTTATTACGGGACTTAGGACTTATTATCCGACTTAATCTAGGACTTAACCTACCACTAGCAGCCATTGTATCCCAACTAGTGTTCCAACTAGTGTTCCAATAATAAATGGCAGTCTGTTAGCATTCAAGTCATATTGCAAAGCTAGAAGTATGCTAGCGATTGCTCACCTAATTTGCATATAACCTAAAGCGACCGAAATTCTATTTTATGAAAGTAAACAACGGTCCCATTTCTGGTCGGATTCACGGAGGGTGAATTCTGGTCCCGGCCTTTCCATTCGTCCCTTCGCCCCGAGCTAGAGAAAAGAGCGACGCACACACGCGGCGGCCTGGCCATATGGGATGGCCTAGGGGGTGACGGGGCGCCTGCGATAGAGATGTGCATGTTGTGAGTTCCATGGTATAGCCTGCATGCACTTTGGCATAAGAAATATATCCCGCGGTAGTATGTGCTCCGGGCCTTCAGATTGGATTTAATTAGGATGATGGTGAGGTTATGCCATCGGAGGCTTCAGAATTAATTCCGGTCAAATTAATTTTCAGACAGTCAGACAGACGTGCACAGTAGTTTCTGTCTGTCTGAGTGAGAGACTTGACCTAGAGATTGACAGAGCTTCATGTGTAGGAACGATACTGTGCCCTATGTGTCTTTATGGTTCTCTTGTGCTCTGAGTATTGTACAAGGCCACCAGCAGGAGCTTTCTGTGGACTGTGGGGGTTCATAGACTTTCTGTCTGGTGAAAAAACTGATCAGATATTTATTTCTGTCCATCTTTATCGGTCTAGATGAGTGCGTTAAGTCAATGTATTCGCTATAGTCCTCTAGTAAGAGAGGGCGAGGAATTCGGGAGTATAACAGTTTGAAGAGTCCCCTAGACAGGCTACAGGATCGATATGGGAGGGCCCATAGGATTCTACTGGAGGAATCTTGAGAGAGGTGAGACTTTACTTTTCACTGGCGCCGTCATTGAGAGAGTCTTCCATTCTTATTCCAACAACATTCCCCTTGCTGTTTTCCCGATTCCCTACTGTACTAGCTACTGCAGATGATATACCATAAGTCCCAAAAAGGACGCTCCCCACGGGTGTGTCGCGATCAAGGGTATAGAGGCGAAGACCGTAGGCGTCTTCGGCCTCATGGACGATGCAGACATCATCAAGTGGGTACGGCAATATGCAGATGCTGTTGCCATTCTCGGTGACTCGGACGAGTGGTGTGGCAGGCTCACCCTTACCAACAGGAACAAGGTGGGGGTCAACATCAAGCATTACATCGCAAGGACTGAGGTGGAAATGCTAGAGAAGGTGGTAGAACGGGTGTTCCATCTTAGCTCGGAAGTCTCTGAGCAGCTTCGGATTTTCTACAGGCATGTTGTGGACTGTGTCTCTCCGCCCGACGCAGAGTGGATGAAGAGGTATCTGCAGTGGACCGACGTCCTAAGAATAGGTAAGGTAAGGATCATGGACATCAGGGAGCTTCTCTCACTCCAAGAGAAGGAGAAAATCACTGGTCCCCAGTTAAAGGCCCTGAACGAGCAGATCCTCTGCCTGCAGACTCTGAAAAAACCCTCCTCCCTCTCCCTGTCTCGCCCTGTCTCGAGGCGCATGACTCGACGTTCATTGTTAAGTCGTTCATCGATGTCTCTTTCTCGAGTCTCCGTCATCGGCACGGCATCGTATACCTTTATGTACGACCTCTTCTTTGCGACGGATCTACGTACGACCTCCTCTTCTTATGGTGATGGCGTCGTCAACACGCTGCTTAAGTGTTAGCGCCTAGCACTGAGAGAAGGAAGATTGCAGAGAGGGTGAAGGAGACCGACTCCTGAGGCAAAAAAACGATGTTACTGTAATCTTGTTGGCACGTCTACTTTTCTTTTTCTGCTTATGCCTATATAGAGGCCGCCTGTCTGACCTTGAAGTGACTTTGCCACTGGTGATCTTGCAGCGCTCAAAAAAGCAAATTCAGTGCCAAGATCCCTCAGGCTTTTATCATTCAGGGCTGCAGTTAGTCAGGCAGGCAGGCAGGCAGGTTCACATGTACAGTTCTCTCAGGCTTCAATGCTGATTTTTCTTACTCAGGCGACGGAGCGTATTTAATGCTCAGCTTTCTTCTCTTCAGAACTACCTCTGTCAGACTGTCTGGAAAAGCAACCAGATGGACAAATGTACATATACATACACACATGCAGGATCACACAGGCATAGAGAGAGAAGGGGGGGGCAGGGGAGAAGGGGTTACTCCAGCAAACCTCGAGGCAAGTTCTTCAGGACAACCGTGCGCAGTCGTTTTTACTTGGCCCCTTCACGCTGTTGACGTTCAACAGAAATCTTGTAATCAGAAAGGGCTCGGCCCTCCGCAAACTGCTGTCCATTAAAGATCAGTAGAATCTGCTGATGAGGGAGGGTGCCAAACTTCTCCTGCATCTTGATTTTAAGGCTCTCGGCGGAGTCAGAGGGCCCCACATCGACAGGTGCTCCCAGACAGTATGGAGGGTCCTAAATTTCTTAGGCTTCCACTGGTATTGGTAAGACCTGCAAACAACATAATCATATGATTTATCCTGTTCAAGAAACAGGACCAGTCATCAATGACAGAAAAAAGAGGTTCAGAAAACATTAAACAAGAGTGTTGACGAGAAATAATTCACGTACTGCATTGATTGAAATCCCGTAAGAAAGGACAACAGAGAAATAGGGAGCGAGAACAACGGGCGAGAAAGCAGAAGAAAGACAGATAGATAGAATGAAATTAAATTGCCGACCTCTTGTTCCTTTGTCTATTCGGATGGATGCCGCTTGTTTTGGAGGAGGTCCCTTCGGTTTTGGTTTGGGGAGTGGGGAGGACGTGCTGGCTGGTTGAAGATCGGTAAAACCACCGACTGGCCCTCTGGGAGTTGCTGTGGCAGACTGCTCTTCGAGTCTTGCAGATTCAACTGGTGAGCTCTGCTTGTCGCCTCTGTTTGTCGTTGTCCCTCTCTGTCAGCCGTGTGGGAGCTCTCCTCAATTCAGTCTCTTTCTCCCCGTCTATGACCCTCTGTGCTGCCTGCATAGGTTTCAAATTGGAATGGGGACGCGGGCTGTGGTTGGAGTTCGGCATGGAAAAGGACTCCCTCCACCCCCCGTTCCGTCTCTGTATGCCTTCGAGGGAGGCACCAGGGACGGGGCTGGCAGGGGTTTTTATCTCAGCAGCACATCCCACAGCAGAAGTGACCAGCTTAGCATAGTCTTTCCCCTCTCTTTTTTCTTTTTTACCTTCCTCCGCTCTTTTTCTTCTGACACGCACGTGCGTCCTGACCATATAAAGGAGGAAATCTTGCCACTGGTAGATGTCAGAGCCCTCCTTTATCACTGCAAGCAAGAGAGGGATAAGATAGATAAGGGAGAAAAGGGAACAAGAAAAAAAAAATATGAAGGGCATCAGTGCATGACAAGCAGCTCGGAGATCACCGGTAGGGGCAGTCAAAAATACTGTGTAACAGGAAAGAAGAAAGGACAGCAGGAAAGAAACAAGGCGGTAACGAATCGAAGCATGCAGCAAGCATGGGAAAAACCCACAAAAGAAGCAGAAGTGCAGAAAAACAAATCATACACAAGTAGACATTTGTTTGCTCCACCCATGCATGCAACTATTCAACGCAAGAAAAGACACATGCGTACTTTTCCCTCGACTAGTCCCTCTCAACTCGACTCTCTCCGTCAAACATACAGACGAAGTACAACCCTCCCGACAGACAGACATATAGACAGATAAAATAGTCATAACCTGACCGACTGACAGAAGACGCACTGTAGTACAGCAAGGTCAGCCCTTCCCTTATCCTTGCAACAGACGTAAATCACCTCTCAAACACCTCCAGCTGCACCCCTTCTTCCTCAGTCTGCATCTTTAACTCCATGTCCGCATCTCAAACAACTCTTACAATCTTGAAGAACAGTAACAAGACCTTGTAGTCGTATGCGAAGAAGACAGAGGATTTTCCCTCCTCGTCACGCCCAAAAAACTCCAGAGGGCTCGTGGCCAGACCGAACGAGAGGAACTTGATGGCACCTTTGGAGCAGTATGGAGAGGTAACCTGCAAACATGAGAGTAACGGCGAGAGAAGTTAGTTGAAAGCAACAGTGGAAGAATCCGAATTTCCACTAAAAAAAAAACAGCTGCGATTCCCCCCCTCCCAAATCCCTCCCTCGGCTACCCTCGTTGACAACACTGCAGTCCCTCTCGCCTCGCTTCGACTCTCTCCGTCAAAACTACAGGAAGATAAAATAGTTACAACCCTCCCGACTGACAGAAGAGGCACTATAGTGCAGCAAGGTCAGCCCTTGCCTTGTCCTCGCAGTGGATGCAAACCACCTATCAGAAAGCTCCCCCTCACCCCACAAAGGCTTCAGAGGGCTTATGGCCGTTCAGAACGAGAGGAACTTGATGGCATCTTCCGAGCAATACGGAGAGAGTACCTGCAAAAGACATAAAAGAAGAAGAGTAGACAGTCAAAAACGCGTCAACAAAAAGGGTTTCATCTGTTCGTTACATGCAAACAGACAGAGACAGGGACACACACACAGATACAGACACAGACAGAGACAGGGACACACACATACACACACACACACACATACATATATATAGTCACACACTTTCGGGCGTAACTTTCACACATTCATCCACTCACTTCGAGAGCTGCATACTTCCAAAAACAGAAGAACGCACAGAGAGAAACTTCAACACAGAAAGAAAAGAGGAAAAGCACATCACTAGAAAGGGCCACGGACTAACCTGTGTGTGTTTTAAGTGCAATCCTTCGCATTCCCTCCTTTGCTTCCGAATGGATGGATGGATGGATGGCGCACGGCCTCACGGAGGATCATATCCTCCCACTGCCTCTCTTCTGAATCATCTCCCTCCCGCCTTGCAACTTCTTCTTCACTCTCATTCTTGTGAGTCACTGCCCTCCCCCACCTATGGCCCTACTCCCACCGGGAGGAAACGCGGATATTCCTCTACATGCCCTTAGGCTAGCCTTCTTCTCTCTCTACTCTCCTTCGGATCCTCCCGATCTGTCTAGATATATCAGACGCGTCCCTAAAATTAATGCGAAAAAAAGAAGAGAGAGCAGAGCTTGGATCACTCCGGCCATACTGAAACCCCGGCCCCACTCTACCAACTTCTGTCGCTCTCCCTTTATAGCGGTCTACTTGTCTGACTCCTCAGGCTAGAAGTTTATTCCTTGGTGGAGTTCAGTAAGCGCAAAGTCTGTTCAGGGTTCGAGTCACTGTGTAAAAATCTTAAAGTCCGGATGAAGGTTTCTCGTTCACTCTCTAGCTCTTTTTTTTTTTTTTCATTTCTCCTCACTTTTTAAACTGGTGAAAAACGCCGAAAGTCAATATTTGCTGTTTTGAAGAGCAATTTCTAGTTCGATCTTGACATACGTATTTATATATATACATGTTGGTCTTTTGCGCATGCATTTTTCGTTCTGTATCTGACCTACAAGTTGGTATTTAAGGACGTATGTCTTAAGGTATTTAGTTTTCCCCATGTTTTTTCTGTTTTGTATTTGTTTTGCAGGCCTGTATTTATATACGTCTGTAAGTCCAAATCTTGCTGCACAACACCAAAAAATCCTTTTTTTTTCTTGACGTGGCCACTTTGTTTTCAGACATGCCGACTCCTTTAATGTTCATGCGATCTTAAGAATACATGTAAGTTCGGGAGAATGTATATACATACGTCTCTAAATACATGCAACTTCTTGTTTGTCTCTAATGAACCAAGTTTACTTTTACTTCTAAACATGTATGATAGTACAAAATATTAATCCTGGTGTAAAAGTGTTCTTAATATTTCTTAACGTGATATGTACGTGTGGCTTGGTATGTACGTTCGTATATGGCTTGGTATGTAGGTTGGTATATATGTATCAGTCTATCTACCTTATATGTTTCATTGCAATACTTACCTTAATTATTTCTTTTCTTTCTCTTTTCCTCTCTCTCTCTCTCTCTCTCTCTCTCTCTCTTCTTAAAGCCTCTCACATGCAATTTCTTCTTTTCTTTTTTTATATTCTAGTTTCTTCTCATTTATTGTCATTGTAAATTAGTCTACACTAATTAATTATTTTAAATTTAATTATTTGTGCTTCCCTGGTATTACAAATTATTGATGTAGGAGACCGTAACACATTCCCCCTTCTTATATGAGCGGTTCCATATGCTCATCCATATTTTAATTCTATTTTTATTCCTAATTCCTACGCTGCTTTATCATATACAAATACGTAACATATTCCCCCCTGCGTACAGGCATACTGAGATATACAAGGCCTGCTTATCACGACTTTGAAGGTTCTCTTCCCTTCTCAAAGTCACTCACTCACTTAAATGATATTAAATCAACTGCATTGAGCCTGTGATGTGGCCAAACCACAGCTTCTCCATGAATAACTTATTCCTTTAACCATGTAACCCAAAAAAGCCTTGTCTGTCTCTTCACCAAGACTTGTGTACCAAAGGAAAGAAAATGTGACTCCATCATCCTGCAGGCCCTCATGAATCTGATAAATCTTTATGCAAGGAGTCAGTCAATGGAAAGGAGGTACAAAAGAGCCCTTATGATGCCCTCCTTCTTTCCTTCATGCTTGTACATGCATGTATGTATGTATTAGACGAGAGGGAGAGAAGATCGACCCTTCGATTCGTATTTGATCATTCAATATATTTCTTTTCTTGTCTCCTTCATGCAGTCCGACTCGTTGTCTGTCTGGTTGACCAGAACAGGGGTCCAGCGCTCCCGCTTTTTCTCTGATTGCAACCATTCCTCATACCATCTATGCATGGGGGTCATTGTTTGCATTGCCTTTTTTCTTATTTCATTTCGCCCGTTTGTTTACTCATTGATAATTGTGCATCTGTCTGACACAGCAGACCCTTGTTCATTCCTTTCGTAAGCGTTTTCATCGGTTCTCATATATGATACATATGCATATCCACATACACAGTGACAGAGAGAGAAGAACAGGAAGCAACTTGAGGGAAGTCTGTAAGAGACAGACAGATATTAACGAAGTCATTGCATCATTGTTGTGTTATTGTCTTGCATCTGAAGCTTGTACAACCAGACGCTCATACATATGCACACATCCCGATCACTCATCCTTTTTTGGAGCACATGAAGGACTCTCATTCGAGCGCATGGAAGAGACACGGTGAGGAAAGAGAAGGAGAAGGCTGTAGAGATATACAGATATGCATGTTATTTGATGAACGTGCATTCAAACACATTTAGTCTCTAATGCTTGATACGACAGTCAGACGCACATCGACGTACATTCATGCATTGGTGAAAGAAAAAGAGTTGACAGAAGGGGGGGTTAGAGCCGCAAGTCTTAGTCTAAGACTGAAAGATAGAAAGGAGAGAGACTCATGTACATGCTTCCGTTTTCCTGATTCTCTGTTCTCATAAACCTCCGCAACCCCCATTGACCTCCTTATTCTTCTCGCACGCCCCTGGGCGAAGGACGACATCCATAACAGGGCCCTGTATTGCTGTGGGTTGCCCTATTATGGGTCCTCCTTCGCCTGCAGGTTGTGCATCTACACACAGGAACCACACAGGTGTTCAGTAAGATTCTTTCAGCTTGGTACAACCAAATTCCTATGAATGATGAACTTGACAGAGTCAGAAGAAGGAGAGAGAAAAAGAAAAAAAAAAAGAAAAAAAAAACAGGGCAGAAAGAGCGCCGAAAAGTGCATGCAGGAAGGAAGAGGACGGGTAAGATGATACATAAGACCCTCATTCCTTCTTTTAACAGATTGAACTTCCTCTCACTACTGCCCCCTCCTCTTTTTCTCTTCCTTCATTAACTGTCTTCAGTTCTCCTCTTCTTCTCATGGTACTCAAAGAAGTCCTCCAGAGAGGTCTTTGGCACCCAGGACTGGGTCTCTTCATCCCACTCATGGTCCTCTGACTCCTCTGGCTCATTTCCGAAGGGGCCCCCTAGCCTCGTCCAGGCATCCTCTGGGGGGGGCAGAGGAGCAAGGGGGGATGTGCCTGGTGGCCCTGCCAGCAGCCCTGGCCCGTTGCTGCACAGTGGTAATATGCCGCTGAACCGGGGCTTTGACATACTGAATCCCCCCTCGCTTCCACTCTCCTCCCCGCATGCTCTTGACCTGAAGTGCCAGAGGGAGGCGCCAGCAACGCTTTTCTCTCCTGCCTCAGGCTCCTCTGCCTCCTCGTCTTGCCCCTTGCCTTCTTCTTTCTTCAGTTCTTCCGTCTTGAGGAGTGGATCAGTGGGTGCTGCCGCGCTGCTCCTACTGCTGCTGTTGGTGTCTACCTGCCCGGCCAGCCTTCTCTGTGTGTCTTCAATCAGTGCTCTGATGGTCTTCGGCCAGTCACCCGCCCTCTTCCACTCCCTCAGGAGCCCCACCTTGATACTTTGCCTTCCTATGACGATCGGCACCATTCTGTTCTGGTTTGGGACTGGGGGTGGGGCGGGCACTGGGGGTGGAGCAGGTATTGGGGGTGGGGTGGGCATCGGAGGTGGGGCAGGCGCTGGGGGAGGGGCACCCGGGAGGTGGTGTTGGATGTCCTCTGTACTTTGGGGGATCAACAGCTAAGGAGGCTGCACAAATCTCCTAAAGGCAGAAGTTGTGAGGAATGTGGGAGGCCATGCATACTCTGTTTCATGGTTGGGTAGGCTAAATCCATGCACGTGCGGGACGTTCTCCCTCTGAATCTGGCGACGGTCTAGCTCCATCATACCGTCCATGACCAGTAGAGGGGAGAAGCCCAATGGGTTGGGGGGTTTCCGGTCCTGCACCCAGATGCTGATGCGGGGCTGGAGCGTCTTCAGATGGTCAAACAGTCTCCTTGTCATCCCTCTATGTCTAACTATCCCTCCTCCTTCTTCCTCCTGCTCCGCGTGGTACGTCCTGAGTGCAGTGTAGCTCTTCGACACGAGAGACTGGACCTCTGTTCCCACATACCTGCAGATCCCCTCTCCCTCCTTGAATTCCCAAAAGGCCGTGTCCTCCGCAGGGGACCAGGTACTCCGTCCTCCAGTGGCCTGTACAGCTTTGATTCTCTTCTCTACTTCTGTACTCATCATATTCTTTCTATTTCCAATCTCTTTGACTGACTCTGAGGCAGCTGTCCAGATGTTATCCAGGAGCTTGGCAGAGGGGAAAGCTGGCAGAAGAAGACAGTAAATTGAGACCTTCCTGTTCAGTTTCTCAACACTAAACCCATCATTCCACCGAGAGTAATCCTTTGATTTCAGGTGAGTAGAGAGGTCTCGAAGCAAAGTTTCAAGAGTTTCTAAATTGTCAAATGTCATATCGACTGCTGGGGCGTCCACTCTGATCTCTTGACGGGCCTCCCGAAGTGGTCCGTCCTCTCGGACCAACTTCTTACCCGCCTGGGGGAATGTGGAGAAGGGCATTTGATTATTCACTGTCTCATCTGACTCTTTGGTATTGTATGGGTGTGAGTACATGACCCTTCACAGACTTTTATAGAAGGAAACAACAGATGTGAAGCCTTCAAACTTTTCCGGAGACGGCAGAGACGGAAAATTTTTTGCAAAATTTTGTTCTTACAGATATCCCTATATACCCGCAGGCAAAATCCGTGTGCATACTTCGTGGGTGCATATGTGCATCCTCCCCTGGCCCCCCCCCAGCCCACGGCCCAACTATGCACCGGCCGCCTTATCCCGACATCGTGAATACATCTGTTGAACTTCCGATTCGCTTCGCCCATATGTATTTCCAACTGTTTTTACTCATGCATTGTGTGGCCGTGTGCTCCGCTTCTTTACCCGTTCTTTTCATTCCGCAGCCTCACTTGATGAGACGGGTTTCCTGTCGGTTTACTGGTCATGGGCGGGCCCTTCCATAAGTCAGTAAGCCGCAGTACTTACCTGCCTGGATATAGCCTTTATCTTTCTACTTATTGCATGCATTTTTGAGCTGGTCTTGCTTTTTAGAGGAAGCTTGTTTGTGTATACGATATGGCGTTTCTTCCTGCGGAGCTTCTTACAGACTCCTATACATTGTTGCCTTGAATTCTCCATGGAGACTACCTATGTGTGCGCTTGGCCATTAGTATATGTATATGTATACATATATTTGGGTCTATATCTACCACTTATTTGCCTCATCGTTTTATATAGCTGAACTTCTATATGTATGTTCTTGTCTGGCCAGACTTCGATTTCCAGCAACGTGGCCTCAACGTCCCTCGCCAATGTACTGCTTTATCTGAGTCAATCATCCCATATGTGATCGATCAGATTTCTTTGTTTATATATACATTGCCATGCAGGCTTCCCCTAACATGACTTGAATGTCTGCGTATTGAGGATCTCAGGTCAGCATGGTTTTGGAGATTTTCTCTGCTTTTCAGCGAGGCTAAGTTCTTCCAAGCCCTCGCATTCAGTTTCTTTTCCTGTTTGACTGTCTTAGGAGCGATCAGGGCCTCCCACTTGTCTCATGGAAGCAAAACTTCACACTTACTTCCGGAGCCCTCACACTCAGTTTTCTTTTCATTCTTGTTTGCCTTGTTCATGCTTTCATGCATAATGCATGAGAGATCAGGACCTCACACCTGTCTCATGGAAGCAAGACCTCACACTCACTTCCGGAGCCCTCATACTCAGTTTCTTATTGTTTTTGGCTGTCTTGTTCATGCTTTTATGTGCGATTGCGCATGATACATGAGAGATCAGGACCTCACACTTATCTTACGGAAGCAAGACCTCTCACTCTTTTCCAGAGCCCTTACACTCAGTTTTTGTTTTTATTCTTGTTTGCTTTGTTCATGCTTTTATGCGTAATGCATGAGAGATCAGGACCTCACACCTGTCTCATGGAAGCAAGACCTCACACTCACTTCCGGAGCTCTCACACTCAGTTTCTTATTGTTTTTAGCTGTCTTGTTCATATTTTTATGTGCGATCGCGCGTGATGCATGAGAGATCAGGATCTTACACTTGTCTTACGGAAGCAAGACCTCTCACTCGCTTCCAGAGCCCTCACACTCAGTTGTTTTTTTCGTGTTTACTCTTTCATGTTTTCACGTGTGATGCATGAGAGACCAGGACCTCACACCTGTCTCAGGGAAGCAAGACCTCTCACTTGCTTCTCGAGCCCTCACACTCAGTTGTTCCTTTATGTTTACTGTTTGTCTTTTTTGTCAGAACAATCCTGTGGGCGCGCCTATGTATGTATACATGTATGTTTTTTGCCGGCCGAAATTTCATTTTCTCTATCAATCTACTTGCCTCTCCCATTGTGCAATCCCCTCACTTTTTACGCTTTTCATTTGAATCTTCTGTCACTAACTTCCTTTCTGGCTGACTTCCAAGTTGACTACAAATTTATTCATACAAGAATAGCGTGACTGTAGGACCGAAACTCATGTGTACATCTGGCCTTCCATGTTGTTTGTATGTGCAGAGTGAACCCGGACCTGTACATTCGGTAAGCATTGCAACGATCCAATGTAGACGGCTCGCTATTGCCAGTCAGAGGCTCTCAGTTATGCATACTGAGGCACAGATCTGATCACTCTTGCACCTTCAGGATGGGCTTGTGGAGGCTTGTATTTCATGTGTGAGATGGAGGAATGTGGTGGCTGATCCCATGGAGACGGCATTCATGCGTACATACGGAGACGATATAGAGACGTGACAAAACGATTCAACATAGATGGTCGGATAAGCTAAGCAGAAGGCCTCTGCTCAAGTATTTTGAGGGGCACATCTGGTTAGTTTACTGCTTTTAGGATGGACGTGTGATAAGTAGTATTTCAGTAGTGAGGGCAGCTTTGTATGATGGAGACGGCACTCGTTAGTATGGAGACGGTGAAGTGTCATTCAAGACAAAGAGTGATACAACTTTAAAAGGAAGAATCCCAACCTTTGTACGATCTGCAGGGGGATTCCATGCTCCCAGCACTGCTTCCTCTTCATTGTCTGATCAAATGAAAAGCAGTTGAAATGAAATGACTTGAAGTGGATTGAAAAAATGACATACATACACAGAAAGCGGTGTCCGTCTCCTCACTTTTCTTCCCGTCTTCTCTTCCCCATCCACTACGTCTGGCTTCTTGTGGTCACTCGTATTTTCTTCCACCCTTCTTTCATTCAACCCTGCCTTCATGTTCTTTCCTTTCTTGTAGGCCGTCACCAGTCCATCTTCGGATATGATCTTCCTCACTGTCTTCCCTTGATCGGGACGTTCTTGAACTTCCTTAGCAACAAGCATCAGGCCATCTACTCACTTAGGTGCGTCCTGTCTGCTACTTGCTCAGGGCGTTCGACCCGCTGTGCCTTGTCTTTTCAACATCGTTTTGCTTCTTTTTTCTTCTCACGTACGGACAGTTTCCTGTCTCTTTTTTCCCCAATCGCTTGTTTATTGTCGCCTGTCTAGAAGGCGGTAGGTCCTCCGCTCACCTAAGTGCGTACCAACTGCTCTTTGTGTGAGTTCTGACTGAGCTACATAACAGAAGAACAACGTTGGCTTTTCCAATTCCTTTTCACAAATTGTGTTCTTTTTCTTCCATTTTCTTTCGCTCCTATGCGTTTTCCCTGCCCACTCCCGATTTCTGAGGTATAGAAAGCGGAAGTCCTTCGCTCACTTAGGCGTGGTGTTGCGCTTCTTGTAGAAGAGAACAGGCCTCTTTCTTTCCTTGTTCCTGATTGCTTTGAACACGATTTCATAGATACGCATGCAGTCACTCATGCAGCCCCTTCATTCCTTTCCGTCACTTATGGCGATTTGCAGCTGCCAGTGGATTTGCTAACTTGACCGCAGAGGATAACGAGCTGGTGTGGAGGGGATGGGCATGGGTGACAGAGGGAAACAGCAGTATTTGTCCATGAAGTGAACAAAAAGAAGAAAAGACAATCAGAAGAGAAAAGGGAGAGAAACATGCCTACGACTAATCAAAAGAAGGAGAAACATCAGCGACTGTAGAATGGTTGAGAAAGAAAGGTTTAAAGAAGAACAAGAGAAAGAGAGAGAGATCCACGTATGCTCCATCTGTCCCGTCATCTCTTTTCTTCCCCTTTGTTAGCTGATTCGCATTCATATGCATTATCCCCCCCGTTCATGCATTTCCTCATTGAACGGCATGTACACTCAAAGTATTGCTACTTTGTCCCTTGCTTCAGTCATTCATTTGTTCGGTTGCTCATGCCTCATGTGTTCATTTATGCTCATGTATTTGAGTTTGATGCCATTATAAAGACACTTCCGATAAGGCGGCACGGTTCTACTCTGCTCTGCTTCGCTTTGCTTATTGCTGATGGCATGGATAGTTATGAACACGCTTGCCCACCATATTATACATCTGGCAATGGTCGACATTACTGATGGCCGTGACAGCTGGTTTACTGCTGCTCCTTTGACTATTCCAATCAAGAGTTAATTTACCCAGTGCATGCAAGGGAGACACGTCGGAGACTGAAAGCTCGCATGCAAAGACAGGTCACGTAGCAGTTTGATCCTATCATGTGAACAAGAAAGGATAATGAAAAGAAAACGAGACGATCAAACAAAAAAAAAAGATTAATTGCTAAAGAGAGTGAATGATGAAGAGCCAGAAAAAAAAAACTATACAGTGTATTCCGAATCCTTCTGCTGAGCCCCCTTCTTTTATCACAGAAATGCCTCTTACTTCCCCCTTCCATTTTTATGTGCTGCTTTGCCGCTTCGTTTGCCTTTCACACTCCTTTCCCCCGTTTTCTTTGTATTGCAGATTCACTGTGCCTGCTCACATACTGGCATGTTTTCATTCCCTGTCCTGTGCGACTTGCGTTTGTCTTCCATTCGTCTCCTCTGTTGCTGGTGGAATTGCTCAACCAGGTCAGGGCATAAGCAGTTGTTCTCATGACACCACTCTGGTTGGGTATATCCGACAAATTTGAGGAGGAACCAAGTGTTTCCTCTTCTGTCTGTCTTTTTTTTGCACACTCGCTCTACTCCTTCCTCAATTTGTTCTTCTCCAACTTCTTTGCCTACCTCCAATTCAGCCTGCCTTGACGGTCCAGCTGCCATGGCCCCGTCTATAGCAGCTGGCTGTTCTTCCTCCCCCTTCTTCTTGCCTCCTTCCACTCCTCCCAGGGGGCGGGAAGAAGAGGTTAAAGAGCTAGTTGAAGCAGATAACGCAGGAAGTTCCCTTTTAAGCACTTATACTTGTTCCTGCCCCTGCTTTGTTGCCTTCTCTGCCATTTCGTCACTTGTTATGAGGTCCCGACTATAGTAGGGTTTCACCCGTCGTCTGCTTACTACCTTCAGTTTCTGTGTCCCTGGTCTTTTGAGCACTAGGGTCGAGTTCAATCTCACTTGCTCAATCCGGTAAGGCCCTTCCCACTTGGGTGCTAGCTTCTTGCTAACCCCCTTGTGTGAATCAATTCTTAGCCATACATACTGTTTCTCCTTATACTCAAATGGCTCATGCGGTCCTCTTTTCCCTTTTTTCTGCTGCTGCCTCTGCAGGATCTTCCTCATCTTGGCTTCAGCCGCTTCCTGCCAGAACTGCTGCTGCAACCTAGATTCTTTCCGGACCGCCCCCAGGAGGTTGACATAATCCTCTGCCAGGACTCCGGGTTGGTCTTCACTCAGGTTAGTCAATAGGCATATGGGTTTGTTTGGGGAACGACCAAAAAGACAGAAGAAGGGGGACATTCCGAGACCCTCATGGGTTTGTATGTTAAAAATGTATTGGGCAAAGGGGCAGTATAACGGCCAGTCCCGCTGGTGTTTCTGGATGTAGGCTGATAGAATTTCCTTCAGCCGTCTGTGGAACCGTTCAAGCCGGGCATTCGTTTGGGGGTTGTATGCAGTGGAGACTATACGGCGGGTGTTACACAAATCACAGATCGCCTGAATGATTGGATTAAGGAAGTTGCTTCCCTGGTCACTCAACAATTCTAAAGGTGCTCCCCACCTTAAAATGATTCTCTCAACGAGAGCCCTGGCAACCGTTAGGGCCTTTGCATCTGTGAGTGCTACTATTTCCGTCCATCGACTTGTACAGTCCATCGCAGTGAGGATCCACTTGAACCGTCTGCCCTCTATCTAATTGGACAGAACAAGTGGCCCCACCAGATCGACTGCAAACCTCTTGAGCGGTTCGGTGAGTGGTTCTTGGATCACAAATGTGTCTCTG
>JAHBMJ010000760.1:0-17500 GCA_018398765.1 Chromera velia | reverse complement strand
AGACAGGAGGCCACCCTTCATGTACAAACGGTTCTCTGGTCAGTCCGTCCGCATCCAGGTAACTTCTTCCGGGGCGGTGCTCAACTATATAGTTGTACATACTCAGCTTCAAACTCCACCTGTGCAGCCGGGCATTGGTATCCTTAAAGGAGTCTAGGTAGACAAGGGCTTTGTGGTCTGTAACCACTTTGAACGAAGCCCCATACAGATGCTCTCGGTAGTGATACACCTCTCAAACGACAGCATACGCTTCAATCTCTGAGATGGACCATCGAGTTTCAACGGTGGTTAATCGGTAGCTTGCATATGAAATCACCTTTGCCTTCCCTTCCCTGTCTTCCTATAGTAGAATGGCTACTACTGCAGTCAAACTTGCATCTGTGCGGAGGATAAACAGTTTTGTGAAGTGGGGATAGACAAGGACATCTGCGGAGGTTAGTGCTTGTTTGAGTGCTGTGAATGCTTTCTCTTGCGGTGCCTGCCACATGAAGGGGGTTCCCTTCCGTGTCAAGTCTAGCAGCGAGGCAGCTGTGCCGCTGAAGTTTAGGATAAAGCACCGGTAGTATCCACACACACCCATGAAGCTTTTTACCTCCTTTGCATTTTTAGGAGCCCTTGCTTCTGTGATGGCTTTGACTTTGTCTTCACAGGAACGCAGGCCTTCCGGGGAGACCTAAAATCCGAGATACCGGATTGATAACTGGCCAAATCGGCATTTTTCAAACGCTAGTTTGGCGTTCGCCCCACTCAGTCTCTCTAATACTTTCCTCAAGTCGGCTAAGTGCTCTGGCCAGCTCTCGCTTCTGCACAAGATGTCATCAACATATATGTGTGTGCAGGGAAGGTTGCTAACAAGGCGGTCAATGGTTCTTTAGAACTCTAAGGGGCTGATGGAGAGACCCATGGGGAGTCTCTTGTGTTGGAACTGTCCCCACTTCATGCAGAAGGCAAGTTTTGGTTGGTCTCGAATGTGCACTACTAACTGAAAGAAAGCGGACGGAAGGTCCAGGAGCAAGAAAATCTTTTTATTTTTTAGGGAAGCCAGTATTTTCTTGATGTCTCCTAAAGGCCAGTGGTCTTGTGCTATGACTTTGTTGAGGGCTCGAAAATTTACTGTGAGCCTGAGCTTCCCGAAAGACTTCCGCACAAGGCAGACGGGTACCCTCTAGGGGGAGCGAGCTCCTTTGCTTCCCCCTCTAATGCATATGGGATTGGCCGTGGCCGAACATAAATCAGCTTTGCATCTCCCGTGTCGATCTGTATTTCGGGCCCTCTAATTTTTCCGATATCTGTGGGTATAGGGGCGAGGCAAGTGAATTCTTGCAGGAGGTCTCACAACTTGACCTTTTGCTCTAGCGTGAGGTCTTCACTCTTTCGCAGGGCCTCTTCAATGCTCTGGATGGCTTCTTCTGTTTGTGCAGATGTAGTTAGCTGTGAGGGAGCTAGGTTCGTTCTATCAGGGTCTTCATCTACTTCTGTGACTAAGGCGGATATGCTAGGAAGGTCAGGTTGCACACTTCTGGGCTCTTCAAGGCTATCAGAACGAGATCGTTTTAAGGGTTTTGCCTTAAAAGGCTCTACCTTTGTTCATTTTTCTCTTTCTAAATCTGGCAGGGATGCACATACCGAAACAACAGCTACAAGGCTTAGCATGAAAGGTTTTACCATGCATTCATACGCAGAGCAGTTGCAGAGCGCCACTTGAACAGAGCGATTCACAATTTGTGATACGGCTTCATGCACTTCCACTCCCGCAGGTAGCTGTTCCCTCTGGGAGCTTGTCAACGGAGACACGCACACCATGGTCCCATCAGGCATTGGAGTGCCTTCTGGGATTCTGATATCCAGGTAAGAAAGAGAATGGGAAGGGAGTTTTTCTGGAAAAAAGAGAGAGATGGAGAAGAGAAGAAAGCCTTTTTCCTTTTCCAGCACAGTCATTCGGGTCAAAGAGACAGGAAGAGGGGGAAGCGAGCCTGGCATGATCCCTGATTCCTTGAGATACAAGCCGTTTGGCTTAAATCCCACTCCTTCTGTGTGAGAACGACAAAAATCAATGCCTAAAATGCAAGTATGTCTGGTATTCTTTGTCACGTAGAATGTCTGCTTTCTTACTTTATCCATGAAGACACGCAAGGTAATCATTTCAACATTCTCTAGGGATTCCCCTCCTTCTTCTTTCAGCCTCATTGGCGATGGGTAGGTGCGATAGGATCCCCCATGTGTTGCATTCAGTCTCTCCAGGACCTCCTCCCCCATAGTTGAAACATCACTGCCGGTATCGATCAATGCAGGGATCACAAACGTCTTTTCCAGGTTAATACACATACCTATCCTGGTGACTGTGGGTTAGAAATTGATGTGAGCAACCAGGGCTTCTCCCCCTGGCTCGGTTGGGGCTAACAGAGGCGCCCAACTCTGCCCCTTTAAGGCAGGCGCATCAGTGTTTTTGCTCTGATGTTGCATCTACTGCTGGGGCTATCCCTGGAGGCAGTAGGGCCTGTATAGCAGGCCTGTCAGTAACTATTGGAGGGGGCAGCGGTACAGAGTTCCCCACGGCTCCCTTTGGTTGGAATGCTTGCCGAAGAGGACTTCCTTGGGGAGGTGGGGGAGGCCGCCAAGGCCCCGGCCTGAAACGTTGGTTAGGGGGGCTATCTTAGAGAGCAAATCTCCCTATTGGAGGCCCCTCCCAGGGTCGCTTTCTGTTTAATCCGTTACTAAGTCTTGGTTGGAGAAAATCAAAGGCCCTCTATCGAGGGTCTGGGAAGTCCCGTCTGGGGAGTAGGGCTCTAAACGCCGGGGATCCCCAGCCAGGTGCAGCTTTATCCCTTCCAGGGCCATAAGGGCCTGGCCTCATGTGGGAAGGTCTTCCATCAATTCGACTTGAAAGTCGCTATGCTCGAAATCGGATTCGTATGCTGACAGCAGATTCGATTACATGATATGCACATTGTTTATGCTAATATATTAAAGTAAAATTAACTTAAAAGCTATTAATTTACGTATCTGCAAATATAAGTTGTCCTAGAAGTTGCCTTTAATAGTATTATTTTTTAAGAATATGTACAAATCTAGCAATGTGCTAGGCAATGTGTTTATAATCAATCAACCAATCAATCAATAAGAAAATTAAAAACAATTTTAAAAAGATATTTTTTAGAAGAACAATTCATATATATTAACCATTTATCCATATATTATTAAATGTATATACATACTAGTATGTATATAAGTTTTAGTGTATACATAGAAGTATATGCATACATAATACTAAAAAAACATTTTAATGGAAGCTCCATATATATTGAAAGCTTTAAAATAAATCGGAATGCTGAGAGTTGTCGCTATCACCTGACTCGGAATGGGAATCCGCCATTGCGGCCGCGTCACTGCAAAGAATTACTTTTCTTTCTCGCCACTTGGGATTTGCATTTTTTCTCAGTCTGATCTTTCCTTCATCAATTCGCTGATTGACTTGTTTCTCTACCTCTCTTGCAATGTGTGTTCACAAAACATAATTTTGTCTAAAGAGTTTATCTTTGAGGCCAAACATCAACACTTGTTCTTCTTTCAGGAACTGTACCCACGGTTTGTTCCACTTCCTCCCTTTCTTCTTCCCTCCGTCAGCATCTTCTGCCTCGCATACCTGCCAGCCGAGGCAATACTTTTTGTTTAGCCACTTAGCTGCAGTGTCGGTGATCATCCACCACACCTTCACTTTGACGCATGGATCCTCCTCGGTGGCGTCGATGACTTCCATAACTTTAAACGCCCAAACGGGGTCTGTGTCGGCTTCAGTGATCCCTGCAAAGACCATGAGTCAGACATTCAAACAGAGAGACGCTACTGTGTGTAACATTCATGTTGAGACGAGCATCTGCACAGCAGTCCAAGAATGCAGTTCATATAATCAGAGTTTGTAAATGTACGGCAAGAGCATATGAAGAAATTCACAAGTGGAGGAGTCCGAGTCCGAAAGAATAAACATGATCACTCGTAATTATGAATAGCCAGATCTTTGGACAGACCTTTCAGAGCGAGGCCATAACCCCTCTTTGTCGGTGCTTGCTTAACGGCACTTTCTACTTTGTGAGCTCGCCCCCCCTGGCGCTTCCAGTAGATTTTTGCACCTCCGTCCAACCCAACTTTGTGCAGAGCAGCATCAATCTCCTCCTCGGACTAGACTAGGCCTCCCAGAGAGCGACCAGCCAGTGCCCTCTTAGAGGAATCCATGGTTACATCTAACAGAGAAAGAGCAGCTGGAAACGCAAAGTCACTTTCCGAAATGCTGTTGCCCTCAAGTTCACAATGACGACCTTCAAGCATCAGACGGACTTCGTGAAGACGCTCAGCTGTGTACATCCGAGGGAATTTCACTGACAGCTTGTCAATGAGGCTCACAGACTTCCTCAGCTGCAGAGAACAAAACAGAGAAGGAAAAAGTTAATCATTACAGTTTCTTTAATCTAGTCTCGTCCTCTTTTTTCATAGACGAAGTGACGTGCGTACACGCACATAAAGAAAAGGCAGGAGAGGAGAATTTGATGGAGAGAGAGAAGAAGGGGGGGCGGGGACCAAGAGGGAAAAATATGCACACACGTCTGTACACCCATCTTCTCCTTCCGCGCAGCTTCCATCCATTGATAATCTTAGGAAGTATCCAGTTGTTGCGAGCTAGCGCTTTCGATTGCCTTTTTTTTCCAATCTAGGATCCTTCCTTTTTAGAAGCAAACAAACGTTAAGTATGATTTCTTGAACTTGGCCACAGCGTAACTAGCCCCTGACCGGCTTTAATTGATTCAGTCTATGTAAATATATAATTTAGGGTTGTTTTAATTCTGTAGAAGCAAAACAATGCTAGAAAAAAGTGCATATAAAATTTATATTTGCATTCTATATGAATTTTAATGAAACATAATTTTAGATTTATATTGAATAGTTATGTTTCTATATTTTTAATTATCACTGGAATCGTATACAGAAATTCTTCTTACATAAAAGTTAATAAAATTGTTTTCATGAATCTGCTGTCAGCATACGAATCCGATTTCAAGCATAGCGACTTTTGACGGCAGCCGGGAGGGGCAGGCTACTTTGATATGTCCGGCTTGCTTGCAAAAATTGCAAATTATCGAAGCGAAAATGGGGCAGCCATCTGCAGTATGGGCACAGGTCCCTGCACACCGGTTGTTAGAGCTGCGCTGCTCACCATCCTCCGAACCATTTCTTCTGTCACGGACAGTACTGACGGCGCCTGTGTGGCATTCTTATTTGGTGGGAAGCCCTCCTCCTCCCCTTCTATCGCCGCAATCCTGGGCCTCTTCACAGGTCTGTGACCCTCTCCAATTGCCAGAGCCTCGCGATTCTTCCGTTTCTTGACCACATCCTCCTACTTCCTCAAGTTCACTTACAGCTCTTCAAATGTTTCATACGTGCGACTTTCTATTTGAATGCAAATCTGGTCATCTTTTATGCCTTCAATGAAGGCGGCTAAAGCAGTGGGGTCGTCCGTGCTCTGATTCGCAGCAGAACACTGCTTCTCAAAGCGGGTAACGTATTCAGAGGAAGTCTCTCCAAAATTTTGGGTCATCTGAAGGAGGGTTCTCTTTTTCCGTTCTACCTCCCGCTCGTCAATACCGTATCTGGCTAAGAACATCTCTTTAAGCTGCGAGTAAGTCGTGCACCCCTCTAACCGCTCAGGTAGCTGCATTTCATACCACTGCTTTGCAGGCCCGGCGAGGGCTGTCGGAAGATAAATGTTCCTGAAGTTCTCGAAAGTCCACCCTAACCTGTCATTCAACCTCTTCAACGAGTTCCAAAAGCTTTTTGCTTTCATTCGGTTTCCATCAAAGGACGGTAAGTCTATGCAAACTCGTGGGAGGTCAATTGGTAAGGGTGGAGAAGCAGAATTCATGCTTGACACTTTCCCCGACCCTGTTTTATTCCTATTGGATCCTACCTGACGGAGCAATAGCTTTCCTGAGGGTGCCCTGGTTACAACAAACCCCATATCCTGTAATTTGGATAGCACTGCCGGGGAAGCAGACTCTGATTGAATCTCTTCCCTATCTTCTTCCGTGCTCTTCATCATTTTTGTGGCTTCTCCTCGCCTTCCATCTCTATTGTTCCTGTCTTCTCTTCCTTCTGCTGGTTGCAACACTGTAACTGTTTGGTTGTTCCCCCTTCTTCTTCCTATTTGGCTAGCTCTACTTAGGGTTCTTCGGGTTTAGGTTTTTCGTGTCCCTTTTTCCCCCCTTTATCTTTCTCCGATCCTCCCTTCCCGAGCCCTTTCTAGAGAGAGATCTGTTTGCAAACCCGATTGGAGGCCTTTTGTTTTCTGTTTCCCTTTCTCCTGAACCTGCTCTCCTCCTTTTGTCATAGACCTAGTCTTTGGGGGCATGATGGGTCGTCATGCGTGGTCGGATTTCCCCCCCTTTTTTTTTAGTGGTCCCTCAGGAAGGGCGGCAGCAGCAAAGGCTGCTGACCTGCTGGGGAATGGTGCGAATCCCAGAGGGCTCCTAGAATGTTCTCTTTGTCTTCTAGTGGTTGTAAACTTGGGTCCCACCACTGAGCTAGGTTCGGATGCGGTTGGAGGGCCCCCGTAGGCTGGAAAAGGGGCCACGGCAAGGGAGCTACGGCACCTGAAAAGGGTGCTGGGTTCCAGGCCTGGGAAGCCTGTATGTGAGCAGCTTCCCACTCAGTGTGTCTGGCGATGAGGGTGGTGGCTTCTATGAGGGCTGTCCAGACCTCTTGTTTGATCGTCCCCGCCAGGGTTTCCGCTGATGCGCGATGAATGTCTACTGAGTTTTTGAGGGTTTCTTGTACCCCCTCTCTGACGAGAGCTTGCAAAACACCCTGGGGAGCAAAGTTAAAGGCCGTTAAGAAGGGAAAGCTGCCTGCATAGAGTTGGGGGACCGGGCTCTGTGGCCGGTGGTCACTGAAAGTTGCTAGTGGATCCAGGCCCAAGCCTAAAGGAACGTCCAACGGGATTATCGCTTCTGGATGAATGGGGAACGTAAAGCTCCGCTCTGCTGAGACAGCTTCTTAATGGGTGGCTAAGGAAAAATCGAGGTTGCTAAGTGGGGGTGGAGCCCGGAAAGAGTCGAGTGGGGTGGTGGTTTTATTGGCAATTTGCAGTTCAGGGGTGGGTTTCACTTAGGGCTTCCTCGTAGTCACCGCTCAAGCTGTGTCTCTGCGGTAGTCTCGTATACAGTGCATATATGTGAAGGGGGTAATCTGATCAGGTTTGTGCCCAGGCGGACTTAGGCTCACTATGAGCTTTGATACTGTTGCTTCTTATGGCAACAGATCTCAAACTGTTAAGTTCTCCTGCACTCTTACAGTGAGAAGTCGTCTCCAGGCCTGCGAAAGGTGACAGAGGTGAAGCGGGTGGAGATCTTTCAGGGAGGTCCTTCTTTGGGTTCTTCTTACAGAAGGTGAGGAGAAGGGGGTGAAGGGGGTATCTATACGGATAGGAAGACAAGCTTCTATGCCGATGAGTTTTTTTGCTGAAAACAACTGTGGGAGACCTCTTTTTCTTGCCTTCTAATAGCTCACTGGGGGCCGTATGTCGGGTGATCAGCAACGTATGGTCTGATGAGATAATTCTTTTTTTCCATCGTACTGCAGGGTATGCAACGAGTGGCTGTACAAAACAAACACCTGATCTTTCAGTGTCGGTCAGGCAGGAATCCTCTTCCTCTCGAAGGGTCCCGGTATTCCGTGTGCTAAATGACTGGCCTGCAGTTGTATGAGCCGTCACTTACAAGGAGAGTGCTCTGGGGAGAGTATATGATAATATTTAGGCCAGGCTGGTTCGGTATGTTTCTGCTCAGGTCTGATACGTCGGAGGGGCGTGAATAGGAAGGAAAACGGCGGCTGGGCGGTCGATCGGTTTGGGCTGTGGGCGGAAGGTACAGCTCAGTGGGTAGTAACGGTGTGTTCGCCGGTGCGAAACGATGGAGTGGATTGGCTACGGGTATGGGGCAGTAGAGGGAGGTGTTCTCTTTTCCAGAGTCTTCTGAGTGAAAACTTCTCTGCTCTTCATGCGCGATTCTAGTTTGTAGGTTTCATCCTAAGGGGAGTGGCAAGAGAGATGGTTGGGTGTTTCGTGCACGACGGTGCTAGGGGGAATCCAGGGGAATCTTTAGGTAGGGGGCTACGGGGTCTCCTGTATGGCGATCGAGGGGCAGAATTATTGTTTTCAGAGTCTTCAGGGTGAACAGATGGACCATACTGGTCTTGACTGTGACTCTGGGCCTTTTCGGTAGCTAGAACCAACTGTGAGGAGTCACTTACGGAGAGTGACTGCAATGAGTATTATCCTCACGTGAACGCAGCTTCAAAGTCCTCTTGAGTCGGGTACGGTACCCTCTGATACAAGAAATACGGAGGTTGGGAGTCCGACGTTTTGGCAACGGGGTCGTTGACCCAGCAACTGACAGCGGAAGGTTTTTTCAGTCTCGACTGAGATTGCTTCTGTGCGTCAAAGAAAAAGCGTGCCTTGTCTCTCTGTCAGAGAACTGAGCAGCGCTTCGCGATTTCTTTTAATCAGGAAGCAATTCTTGGCAGAGACAAGAAGAGATGTGTCTGTCTAAAAATTGGGCAGCACTTCACGGTGCCCTCAGGTCTGGAAAGAATTGAAATTTCTTGGCAGAGACAAGAAGAGATGTATCTGTCCTAAAAAAGGACAGCGCTCCACGGTTTGCTCCACTGTCCTGTGGGTTTTCCTTCAAGATAAGATTCGGTCTTCTTCAGCTCGAAGGTCTCCTTGGCAGATAGAAGGCTGAGATGAAGGCGATAGAGGGTACTAGAAGCTGGTAGAAAAGAGTGCCGACGTGGATGGAGATCGAAAAAGAGAGACTGCAGTTGCTTCCGTCTAGAAGAATTCTCCATGCAGACATGAAAGACAGAAGGCTGCTTCCTGTTGAAACAGCAGGAGCTCTAAGCTGGCAAGTCACCACGTATAGCGGTCTACTTGTCTGACTCCTCAGGCTAGAGGTTTGTTCCTTGGTGGAGTTCAGCAAGCGCAAAGTCTGTTCAGGGTTCGAGTCACTGTGTGAAAATCTCAAAGTCCGGATGAAGGTTTCTCCTTTACTCTCTAGCTCTTTTTTTTTTTCATTTCTCCTCACTTTTTGAACTGGTGGAAAACGCCGAAAGTCAAGATTTGCTGTTTTGGAAAGCAATTTCTGGTTCGATCTTGACATACGTATTTACATACATACATGTTGGTCTTTTGCGCATGCGTTTTTCGTTCTGTATCTGACCTACAAGTTGGTATTTAAAGACGTATGTCTTAAGGTATTTAGTTTTCCCCATGTTTTTTCTGTTTTGTATTTGTTTTGCAGGCCTGTATTTACATACGTCTGTAAGTCCAAATCTTGCTGCACAACACCAAAAAATCCTTTTTTTTTCTTGACGTGGCCACTTTGTTTTCAGATATGCCGACTCCTTTAATGTTCATACGATCTTAAGAATACATGTAAGTTCGGGAGAATATATGTACATACGTCTCTAAATACATGCAACTTCTTGTTTGTCTCTAATGAACCAAGTTTACTTTTACTTCTAAACATGTATGATAGTACAAAATATTAATCCTGGTGTAAAAGTGTTCTTAACATTTCTTAACGTGATATGTACGTGTGGCTTGGTATGTACGTTCGTATGTGGCTTGGTATGTAGGTTGGTATATATGTGTCAGTCTATCTACCTTATATGTTTCATTACAATACTTACCTTAATTATTTCTTTTCTTTCTCTTTTCTTCTCTCTCTCTCTCTTTCTCTCTCTCTCTCTCTCTTTTTGAAGCCTCTCATATACAATTTCTTCTTTTCTTTTTTTCTATTCTAGTTTCTTCTCATTTATTATCATTGCAAATTAGTCAACACTAATTAATTATTTTAAGTTTAATTATTTGTGCTTCCCTGATATTATAAATTATTGATGTAGGAGACCGTAACACCTTCACATACACTGTCCCAAATCTCAAATAGTCGCCCCCCTGACAAAGGATACACCCGTACAAAAAGAGCATCTCTCTCTCCTTCAACCCGCAGAGGATAGTGGGGAGTCCGGGGATCTGTGGAATCCCGAGCTCTGACTCCTGTATGCGTACACTTCTCTGTACCGATCACGCCCCACAAAGTGCGTGAAGGAATTATTATATTCCAGCACCCCCCGCTATCCTTCCCTTTTCAGGGTCTCACGCCAGTCCATGCGTACCCTCTCTGAGCCCTTTTCGACAGAAGGGACTCTTCGGGGGTCGAGGCTATCAAAAAGAAGGGAGGCGGGTCGAGCTTCGACCCGAGGTCGTTGGAGAAGTTGCGCACGTCTTTCAAAGGAGGGAGGGCAAGTTGTAGGTTTTTGAGTGAGTGACGTCTCCGTTCAATCATCTGTGTATAGAGAAAAAGCAAACTGAGGGGGTCTGGGGGCTTTTTGAGGGCTCTCCGAATCTCTCCCTTCTACACCCTCTAGATTCCTTGGTCTGATTTCCTTTTGTTTGTTGTTCTATTGGAGAAGGGGGAAGGCTCCACAAAACGCTGCAGAGAACTACTTGGGTAGGCCTCTGAAGAGAGGAGAACTCAAAAGCAGAGAGGGATTTATGAGCATCAAATAGGCCTGTGTGTTTTTAGTTGGTTTGAGGGACTGTATGGTAGTAGAGGTTGTGGGATTTAATTCAGGCATCAATGGGGATGGCGACTTTGGGTCGGTAGAAGAAGTTGGAGACCTTCAGCACAATGTGATAGATACGAGGAAGTTTCCACTTGACAGCGTCCTCTGCGAAGTCAATGACATCCTCCCTATCTTTGAACCAGAAAGTCCAAGGCACATGTCCCGACACATTCTGATTATCCCCCCCTGTCAGGACCTGCAGCAACCCCCTCAAAAGCCATGCCGGTGTCCCCTCCTACAATAATGCCTTGCATACGTCTGTCCATTCTCTGGGAGTGGGAGTGGGAGGGGAAGGAGAGACGGTGCAGACCTTCTAGAGACCCATCTCCACCGCGAGCATCTCTCTCACCCTGTATGCAAAGCTGAGCTTGTCGCTGTCTACGTCGATGAGTCCCTCGAGCCACGCAAGGGTGACAGACATCCTAAAATAAGAAAGCAAACACAGAGATAATTACAGAGAGGCAGACACTCAGACAGACAAAGAGACAGGGGACATGAGGAGATAGACACTGAAGAAGGAAAGGCACTGTACAGCTCGCTATTGATCTTGATTCATTCTGGGAGCCCTTGATGACCCAATCGCGCGCGCGTGCATACATATACACATACACACACACACACACACATACATAGAGAGAGAGAGAGAGAGAGGTATACGCATGCGTGCACACTGACTGCCTCTCTTCTTTTTTTTTTTTGAAGAGCAGACCCTTGAAGTACCAAAACAGCCTATCACTCACACACAGAGCTTGAGCAGCGCTTCGCGGAAAGGTTCTGATTGCCTCTGACAGCCTAGGATCCTCTTAGGATCGACACGCAATCACTGGATATATTGACCCATAGAACACATCCATCCATCTTGACACAAAGATACGCACACGCACGCATGTACACACGCACACACACACACATATACACACACACACACACATACACATACACACACACACACACACACACACACACACACACACACACACACACACACACACACACGTAAATAGACATACAGAGAGAGGGGGGGGGTAAGGCGGGAGGGAGGAAGAAACAGACACACACACACACACATACACACATACATACATACACACACACACACACAGAGAGAGAGAGAGAGAGAGAGAGAGAGAGAGAAAGGAAAAAGAAAATCAAAAACACACACACAAAAATAATTTGACTAACATCCCGGGCGTCTTGTAATTCAGGGAGAAGTAAGTAGGCACTAGATCAGGCAGAGTGCACGGAAGTACTTGAGCTCGGCATCCACTTCCTGCAGCCAGCCTGCAAAGAAAATTAAGGATGATGAGTCCCTGGAGCCACGTGAGGGCGACAGACATCCTGAAATGAGAGAGAAAGCAGACACAGACAAACAGAAAGTTAGATAGAGAGAGCAAGAGAGAGAGAGAGAGAGAGAGAGAGAGAGAGAGAGAAGCAGCAGGGGATACGAGGAGAGATACACTGAGGAAGGAAAGGCATACTGTAACTTGCTACTGGTCTTCCTTCACTTTCGGAGTCCGTGCTAAACGATTGCACTAGCATGCACACACACACACATACACATACACACACACACACATACATACACATACACATACACACACACACACGCACGCACGCACACACGTAGACATAGACACAGACATATACACATGCTTATTCTCAGGGACTCGTTTGTTTCCAGGGAGAAAACGAAGGATTCCGGAGTCACCGTCAACCGAGAAGAGAAACGAGAAGTTCAGGTGATAAAGATGAAAGAGAATAACTGAATAGTTCTATTAGGGAACAGAAAAACAAAGAGAGATACATAAAACGGGAGACGGGAAGACAAAAAAGGCCGTGTATCTTTCGTTCCCTCGCTCTGCCTCTCTCGGATGGAACTGACTTCGACCAGTGTCGTGTGGAGGAAAACGTCAAAGTGCATCGGGAGAGGGCCTCTCACGAGTTCCGCCTTTTCCCCTTCACTCGTCTCCGGTTTGTTCTTCAGCACTTTCTGGATTGGTCCGGCCTCCTCATTCTTCCCCGTCATGGCAGGCAGAGGGAATGGAAACCTCAGTCAGCAGACTCGTCAGAGACCGAGTGGAGGTCCTTCTCATGTCGGAAGTTAGCTCGGACAGCTGCAGGCAAGAAACAAAGAGAACAGGGGAAAGGATACAATATGAGAGAACCAGCAAATCCTAGAGAAGAGACGGAAGAGCCACCTGTTCCTTTTCTACTGACCTGTTTGACGCGGAAGGGCTGCAGGAGTTTGTTCTTTGGAGTGATTGCCGTGTACTGAGCGACGGAGATGGCCATCTTGGAGGAAGTCGGCATCATTCAGCAACTTGTTGAAGACGGACATGACGAAGGCCGCCCCCTTCTCCCTGAGACAGCGCTGATGAGAACGGGGAGGGGGGTGGAGTGGGATAAGGAATTTTATAATTTAAAAAGCAAAGAAGCAAAGAAGGAAGATAGATCTTTCAAGGAGAGAAGGAAATAAATAAATGAAAGAAAACAGATAGCTAGAAGGACAGACTGCATCGTTTTCTTTTCTTTTTCTCTTCCTGCCTCCAGACAAACCAAATACTCACGAACCTACCGAAGGCACATACTCAGTGATCCCCTGATATTCGTCATGCTGTCCATGCATTATGTAATGTCTCGAGTAGCCACTGAACGATTTTTCCTTTTCTCACAGAGTGAACCGATAAAACGGAGTGAGTCTGTTGGAACAGAGCAGCCAACAGTGGAAGTACCAGGTTTTTCTGAGCAATTTGACAACCTTCAGAGAGAAAAAGGTGTCCTTCACCTCCTGCCAGCTGCCAAAACCGGGCCTCCGTCGGTCTGGTGACTTATGAAGATCAGCACGCACCTGCATGGGTCCGATACGCTCTTCCAGCACTTCCGTTTATTAAATCTGCGCGTATGTGAAGGGATCAGGAAAAGCGGGAAGAAGGGGTAGCAAAGAGAGGGAGCTGGTGAACGGGAGGCGAGCGTATCCTCTCATGCTGTACCTCCAACACACATTCAAGGTACGCAGCCATCCAAACACCCCCCTGAAGAGACACGCGTGTTTGGAAAGAGGCACGGGAGCACGGCTGACTATGAAGAAAAGACTTGAAGATAAAAAAAGAGGAAGGGAGAGAGGATAAAAGGTGACAGAGGGGGGGCGGAGAGAGAAAAGAAGCTGACTGACCGCTCTGCATACGGCTTTCTTTTTCGTCTTCCGATTGATAGTGAAGGACTCAATTTTTGTTACAGACGGAGGGAGACGCCTTGCTGTGCAGGTCATCATCGTATGTTCGTCGACGCAATCGCCAATGTTGTTGATCTTCTTCTCTAGGTGGCCAAGGCGACCATCCAAGGCCAGCCCAGTCAGTCAGAAGGTCACGCACTCATCACTCACTGCCTTCTGGCTGTGAGTTGGGTGCACCACTGAGGCCCCAAACGGACTCTCGAAGGGCCAACACCTGTATGCCCTTTTACATCAGAAAAGATAGAGAGAGTGAACGGCAGTGTTCCAGCTAAGCATCTACTTTCTGCAGCTAGCAAAAACGAAGATACACTACTGATATGATCTAGTCTGAAAATCCAGAATTCAAGCAGTCAATCCACTTGCATTTTTTCCCTTTGCATCCGCCAGCTGAGGCAGGGCATCATCGAAAATTGCTGTGAAGGAGACAGAGAAAGGCCGGGGTGGGGGAGAGATAGAGGCGCGGGACTTTGTTTGAAAATGCAGGAAGCGTGAGACATAGGATAGAGAGTGGGGGTAAAGGGGGAATCAATCTGGAAAGGCCCGGAGTCGGCAACAGAGGGACCTGTCCTCGTCAGTAAAAGAGGCAGAAGAAGGAGTGATGGAACAACAGGGGAAAAAGAAAAATACAGAGGGGGAAAAAGGCGAAGGAAGGTGGGGATGGCAGTACAGTAGAGACGATGGGAGTGACGCCAAAAAAAAAAACAGGGGGAAAGTCATGGTGAGGGTTAGAGAAAAAAAGGAGGGGGGATGCAGAGGGCAATCTGAAGGACCTGTTGGTAGGAGACTGCGCCCTTTCTTGTATATACCCCGCATGTACCACTGACCAGAATGCCCAGTGTTTCTTCTCCTCTCCTTCCACTCGACCTCATACTTCAATTCCTGCTACCCCTTCTGGTTTCTGTTCCATGCTGTTGCAACCCAGGCAATGTAAGGGTTGGACGATAGCGGTGGAGCGCAACAAGAAAGGCTTTCTGCCCTAGAAATCCCCCACTTCGACCCCTTGCTTGGCACTCCTCATTTTTTCTGGCCCGCTTACAACAGAGGGAAACCACCTGAAAAAAGCTAGAGAACTCTGACCAGTACCGAGGTGGGATACAAAACTCGCTGAGTCTCCGCAAATGCCAGTGTGATCCCAACCCACCAGCTTGCACGACGCACGGGAATTCTGTGCGTAGCAACAGGACAGCACGGCAAGAGCCGCGTACGGCTATATACCATCCCCCCTCTCGGGACAGTCTTTTGCCATTCTTATTCAGGTTGCATCACACACGTCTCATTGTCAAAAGCCCTTATGCAAGTTTATTGAGTGAGGATCGAAAACGGCCGGTCGTGATTCAAATTGGAGGATCGAACTGCATGCGCAAAGAATCAATTTAAAAATTTGAATAAGCGCCGCGCGCGCATTTTGCAGGAGGCCTGCATGGAAGGCAAAGCCTATAACTTGCGGAGTGAAGCCGTGCATTCAAATGACAGAAATCACGATCCGACGGGAAATATAGTCCCGGGCCTGGCGCGGCCTTTGCGGCACCAACGCGCCGAGCCGGGAACGTCAGATCCATCCCGCGCGGGCGAAAAAAAATGGTAGTGGTGGTTTTATCCACCGCGCGCTCAGAAAAATGCGTAAGTCAGAAAAGATATGTTGAGTAGTTGAAGAGGAGTCAAACGAAGGAGAAAAGACAGTAGTCCGTTCTGACAGTTCCGTTAAACGAACCGGAAGAAGACGTTTCCAGTTTGAAACTAAGCGTACTCGTCAGAGCCCCCCAACCAAAAAGGTGGGAAGGTCTCAAGTTGAAAAACGGTCGTCGTAAGACCCCCAAAATTAGACGGAACACAACAGCCAAAAAAGGCTACAGCGTTCTCTCATCAGTCCCCTCTTGAAAAAGCCTCCTCTTAGAGGTAAAAGAAGGGACTAGGCAGAGGAGCAACTGGGCCGGGAAGCCCCTTCCAGTCGGCACAAAGGCAGAGGGATGTCACCTTAAAGTGAGCACCCCTTTCACAATATAGCCACTGGATCCACAACAAGTGTTACTCTTATATATTCCCTCGCTTCTCTTCCCTTGCTAATGTGCAGGGTGGCATGAGGACAGGGAGCCCAATGAGCGTCGATTCGGCGTGTTGAAGACCGTTGTAAAGGTCAGTAACCATGTTGGATATAAAATGATCTGACTCATGAAAGTCGGCGTCTCCTCACGTCTCGATCCTTGAAGTCGCTCGCACAATTTCTCACACAGAGAGCGTCAACCACAGGATTGCGAACCTCTCACATTTCCCATACATGCCACGTACTTTGGTAGAAGGGGTGACAGTGAATTACTGTGCATCTTTGTCTTCTGCCTGACTGCAGAGCGTCAAGAGATCCCGGGAAAGCGCTCCCCGCCCGTCCATGAGAGGGCAGCCCGGCTTCGGTACACGGGCCCCCACAAAAAGCAAGGTGAGGTGGCATCCCCCCCCCCTTAAATATGTTCACCGTCCGTATTAACTAATGCAGCCGCAGTTTTGCATTCCTCCCTTTATCTTGGCAGACAGAGAAGGGCCGAAACCTCTCTCTCTATACATCTTTCTATTCTCAACAGGCAGAGAACGGCAAAGATCCCTCTCTCTGTGCGTCTTCACTCTTTGCAGACAGAACAAGACAGAGATTCTTCTCTCAGTGCATCTTTTCATTCTTTGCAGACAGAGACGGGCAGAGACCCCTCTCTCTGTACATCTTCATTCTTTTAAGACAGAGAAGGGCAGGACCCCTCTCTCTGTACATCTTCTTCTTTGCAGACAGAGAAAGGAAGAGACCCCTCTCTCTGTACATCTTCATTCCTTGCAGACAGAGATTGAAGGCCAAAGATCCCTCTCTCTGTGCATCTTTTCATTCTTTGCAGACAAAAAAGGGCAGAGACCCCTCTCTCTGTACATCTTGAAGTTCATTCTTTGCAGACAGAGAAGGGCAGGACCCCTCTCTCTGTACATCTTTCTTCTTTGCAGACAGAGGACGGCAGGACCCCTCTCTCTGTATATCTTTCTTCTTTGCAGACAGAGAAGGGCAGAGACCCCTCTTTCAGTGCATCTTTTCATTCTGTGCAGACAAAGAAGGGTAGAGACCCATCTCTCTGCACATCTTTCTTCTGTGCAGACAGAGAAGCCCAGAAACCTCTCTCTCTGTACATCTTTCTTCCTTGCAGATAGAGAAGGGCAGAAAGTCTGACCCCTCTCTCTGTACATCTTTTTTCTTTGCAGACAGAGAAGGGCAGGACCCTCTCCCTGCACATCTTTCTTCTTTGCAGATAGAGAAGGGCGGAGACCCCTCTCTCTGTACATCGTATATCGTTCTTCTGTGCAGACAGAGAAGGGCAGGGACCCATCTCTCTGTACATCTTCTTCTTTGCAGACAGAGAAGGGCAGGACCCTCTCTCTCTACATCTTTCTTCTTTGCAGACAGAGATGGCTAGACCCTCTCTCTGTACATCTTTCTTCTTTGCAGACAGAGAAGGGTAGAGACCCATCTCTCTGTACATCTTCTTCTGTGCAAATAGAGAAGGACAGGACCCTCTCTCTGTACATCCTTCTTCTTTGCAGACAGAGAAGGGCAGGACCCCTCTCTCTGTA
>JAHBMJ010000759.1:23158-40769 GCA_018398765.1 Chromera velia | reverse complement strand
GACTGCACCCACAACACTGAAAAGCATCTTTCGGAGCATTAAGAGGAGCACTAGCACATCAGCACCTATGAATCGCCACGGGTCACCGCCCCTACAAGAACCAATTGCAGATTTTGTCGCTTTGGGGCTGCCTCTCACCTCCACCTCCAGGGGAGTGGGAGACGGTTTTGCCCAAAAGGACCTAGGTAGGTCATTTATTAATTGGTCTTTCTTGGGGGAGTGGGGGAGCAAATCCAGTCACCAGACCTGGTTAGGTAGGGTCAATTAAAACTAAATAGTTTCAGGGGTGATTATCTACTTTTCGATCGCATTTATTGCATCATGCATAGATATGCCAATTATGCAGCTACTATTATGGTTACTAAAATATAGTTATAATCTAACATTGATACAACTAGCTTCAATTCTTTGTTTTATCTTTTGTTTTAAAAGAATCACGTTTTAAAGAATGTTTATTAAATTTAAAAGCTTATAAACAACGATTAAATACAATGGAACACCCTATGTTATTCCTATATTTCAAAGTCCAAAATGATGTTAAAGTCCGGTAGGTCTCATTATGTCATATAATGAAGATTCTACAAAATTGAAAGTCTCTTCCAACAGCTGAGATCCTATGTTGTCTGTGCACAAATGTGTCAGTAGGAGCACACGGTCAATCTACCATAATCCAGTATAATCCAACAGGCTGCTGTCTGATTCAATTGGAATTTATCGAATACATGCTAATTACACGACATACAAAAAAACGCATGCATGCGAAAAACCATCGGAGGATGACGCTTCGCATACACGCCGAGCTAAACATTAATAGCTCGAAATCAGCATGCCAATTAATCGCAGTATTACGTCGATCCTTGCAAGCCGATGGATAGACCGTAGGCATGATTAGAGAACACACGTAGTGTCCTGCGCGCGACGCCCCTCCGTATCCCTACCGCTGTCTTTTGTCTATCGCTGACGGTTTTCAGGTGCACTTGCGGAAGCAAACGACAACAAAAGGCCGTAACATTGAAAATTAGTCATATGTAGATTATTTTAGAACAAAACAAAGAAAGGACAAACGCGCCTTCTAAAGAGAACGAAGACCATCATCACCAGTCCGACGGACTGCAGACATGAACAAATTAAGCAAAAACGAAACAGGCCATCTCAAAATATACAACTCCAAAAACAGAAAAGTAAGTTCGTCAACCAGGACAACCGCAGGTGCATTACAGGAAAGAAGTGTCCGGATAAGATGAGAGGATATTAGGCCCTTCTTGGCCGAGACAGAAGGAACACAGGAGAAAGCATGTATCAGACGCACTCTACGAAGTGAAGGTAGGTTAGGAAAAGACATATTCCGGGGCCCTGGGCCTCAGTTTCTGTTTTTATACGTCTAGGCCCCCGCACAGATATTTTTTGCAGCAGGTATGAAACGAGATGTACATGGTGTTAGACTCTGTACGAACTAGTACACGAGTTGACAGTCGGAATTGCTATGTAGTACTTTACCTTATGTATTAACTAGTATAGATTAGTATTGCCTCGATGGAAGCATGAGAGAAAATCAATAGAAAAATAATAAAAGGAAATAAAAAAGGAATAGTGGGGAAGTATATGGAGGTGAAGAACATATACTTGAATGGATTAAAAGAAAACCGATTATCCGGATCAGTGTGGAGCAGGCTGAGTAAAAAGAGAACCGATTATTCGGATGAGTGTGGAAACGAATATTCGGATTGGGGCGGACTCGATTAATCGGTTTTCAAAGTCAAACAAATTATACCGACTTACTTTGAAAGTCAAACAAATCTTACCAACTTACTTTCAAAGTCAGACAAACATTATCGACTTCTAAGAATGACACAAGATGTGAATGAAATGCGCAAAATCATGAAAAGTGATGAAAAATGAGAAGGCTTCCTGCTCCTCAGAAATTAAAACAAATTGAATCAAACTCCTTTCTAATTTCAATCTCCAAACTCGGTCAACTATACTTGAACTCCTTCAGAGACGTGAATCAATGATCCGCAGTGATCCATCTTCTTAAGCTACCATCATCAAAGACTCTTTTTATAACTAGGTAGTAGGTGCGCACTTCTTTTCGGCAGATGCACAAATCTGGTGCATTTGTGCTCGGCAGCTGCGCTCTTCTTCATGCCACTGGGAGGTGCGGACCTCCTCTCGGCAGCAGGTGTGCACTTCCGCTCGGCTTGCAGCTACATACACATCTTTCATTCTGCTCTTGCAGTGCCGGACGCAACTGCATGCCGGCGTGGAGGATCGCGGATTGTAGGAGAAAGGGGGCTTTGGGGCGCTCTGCCAGCGGTGACTCGCATTGGATCGGCGAGGTTTCCTCCCAGAAGGACCTGCACAGGGTACTTTAGTGTGCGTATACTCTTCCCACTGTGCTGCTTCCATACGGGCGTTCTCCACACGCCTCTCCTCTTTCTTCTTTTTATCAACAATCTGCATAAGTCTGTCAGCTCCGATAATAAAAACAGGAATCAAAGCTCGGCTGGGGGTACTGATGGAGAGACTCCTGTCAGACTGTCTGACGTTTTAATTGAAAGCATCGGATAGGCTGACGACCTTGTTCTGTTTGCTCACAGTGCTTCTGACTTGCAGAAACGCCTGTCTCGCCTCGAGGACTATTGTAAGGAGCACGGCCTGAAGGTGAATTTAAAGAAGACAAAAGTTATGCGTCTCTCCTCCCCCCACCCCGACCTAGTGCCCCGGACCCCTTTTCTTTATGAAGGCAGACCAGTGGAAGCGGTGAGTAAATATAAGTATTTGGGCAACTGGGTTTTTGAGGGCAGGGACCTTAGCAGGACAGTCGAAACCCGCATTGAGGCGGCAGAGAAGGCTTTGGGGGCAGTGCTCTCTCTTCTCTGGGCTTTGTTTCTCCCTTTTCTAAAATTACTTTGTTCAAGGCCCTCTGGCTGCCAGTCGCGCTGTATGGACTGGAAACGATCCCGCTGAGAAAGATAGATGTTGCCTGCCTCGATGCATTACAGTTACGTTTTGTTCGATGTTGTTTTGGTCTCTCCCATCACTCCTTTGTTTCGCCTTCCCTTTTCTCTCTCTCTCTCGAGCCATTCAGTTCTCTACTTGGTAAGTTGAGTGGGGGCTTCATCCAATGCATCAAATCGATCGACCGTGCTCTACCCCGGGCAGTATGGAATGAGTGCTTGGCTGGCTTATGTGAACCCTTCGTTAAGACAGTAAAATGGCTGGCCGTTCCATTAGATTGCTCCCTTTTGTGGCCTCCATTGCCAAGCACGGTGGGGAACAAGTTTAAAGGGAAGGGCAAGGGCAGAAGGAAAAGGGCGGCAAAAAAGATCGTAGAGGGTGCCTGGCTGTCCGACTGGTTGAAAGAAGAAACTAGAAACGTTAAAGACAGAGATAGAATTTTTCCCCACCTTGCGAATCTCTCCCCTTTCCAATCAGAGAATCCATCCAGACAGCGTTTGGCCATGCACCTTCTGAGTGAAAGGAAATGGCGTCCGAGAAGTAAAATGATAGAGTGCAGTGTTGAACCTCTGCCAAAGAGTCTGTTGCAGTCCTCCGCAGGCTTTCGTACGTTTTTTAGGGCTCTCACAGGGGGGGATATAGATAGAACCCAACCGGAACGGCTGTGCGATAAATGTTTGTCCCCCTCGTGTGTGATCAAAGATGAGGTTCATGTTCTGACAGAATGTAAGGACATAGAAAGGGAACAGAATAGGCTGAAAGAACTGTACGAAATTGCGAAGCAGAAAGCACCCATTGACATAAGAATACAGATCGCACAACGCGTTGCAGGTGCAACCGGGAGGGGCACTTCTGATAATAAGAAAAAAATGAAGGATATGGTATTGCTGTTGTGCACAATTCTGCCTAGAAGCGGTTCCAAAGCTATAGCCGACTGTCTCAAGAAGGTCCATTCTGTCGATAAGGCAAGTTGAGGCGAATCGATCCGATTGGCATGCAGGCTTCCTCATCCCCCTCCCCTATGAATGTGTGTTCTGGGTTGTCCTCAAAGCCTTGCTAGTGGCTTGGGATTTGGCGTCGCTAAATCTAGGATTTAACCCTCAATCATCATCATCAGGATCCATCTTTTTTTCACTTTCACATCTTGGGGAATCATTCTCTGTCAGGGCTGATAGCTGCAAGCTGAACCTCAGATTGGAGCTGCAAAACGCACTGAATCGGTGTTTCCTGGCTCCCACTCCCTCAAGTTGTTAACCTGCGCTACTAGATTGTACGCTGTGCTTCTTTTTTCGACGATGTGCAAGGAGGTAAGCTGTTCAAAGAAGGAGCGCCCCGTGTAGAGTGAACACTGTCAAAAGAAATAAGCGGCTCGCCCACGCGTTCTGCGGGAATGCGACGAGTCTCGCAACCTCTGCGGAACCCTTGAAGCTTAGCCTATCTGAATTACATGCACAACGGCCTTCTTGGCAGCTTGAACGTCGAAGCCTGGAGCACTATGAAGGTGTAGCCAAACTGTCAGTAGTCAAGAGCTTCGGGGCTTCCGCCAGTTCCGGTCAGTGAACGCAGGCTCTATGTGTGCGTCGTCTTGCCCCAAAATTTTTTCAGCATACATTAGCGGTAGCCATGCATGGTTTTCAGGTGCGTGCGTAGGTGGATGCGGTAGAGCGCGAGCCTGTATATGCCTTTGAGGTTGTATGCATGCCCATGCCTAGTCTGGCTAGGAGTGGAACGCTCCATTCGACATCGTGAATCATCAGAACTTGTACCTCTGTCCGTCAAATGTATTCTTCTTCCATAAATTCATGAAGTTCTTTCCAAATGCTCCTGTGCGTTTCAGGTAGAGGGGTGCCAGCTGTCGCTAAGCTTGGTCAGCGTCGTCGGACTGTGATCCACTGCGGAGAAAGCGGCCGTGAGGCAGCAAGGCCTTTTCCCTGTTCAACCGGGGGAGACCGTCTCTTCACTATCCTTACAGAGCCTGTCGTCAGCATTGGTGCCGTGATGTAAGGAGAGCGGTGGCTTGAATCATGCGTGTTAGACCGTATTAGATATTTTAAGGAGCGTTCGGCCACTGTTATCATGCGTTCATCGCGACTGCTTAAAGCGACAAGGGACATTAGAGCAGGATATAACTGAGCCAGCTCGAATTGAAGATGTGGTAGGATGGACATCTGAAAGAATGTTGCGAGTTCAGAGCTAGGCGTCCAGTCAGCTAGCGACTTAGGTTCATAGCTACGTTTTTCTGGAGGTCCTGGTCTCGATGGAATAGATTTTGCTTCTGCCTGAGGCTCTAGCTTAACTCTCGACAAGCTTGGTTGTGAGATGTTGTGAGCTTTCTTCTTCTTCCCATTGATCAAAGTCTAGGAGTTGAAGCTATTTATCAAGCAGCTGAACATCTTTTCGGACCTTGTAGTGGTATTTGAAAAGCAGTTGGTTGCTTGTCCCTTGAAAGTTAGCCGTAAGGATCCATTGAGGGTTTTCATCACCTAGTGGATAGTCTTTCTACCGGGCTTTGTACCTATTACGCCTTTCGTAAAAATCTAGGATTTCCTTAACCTCCCACTCCGAGTCTGCTTGTAGGTGCGTTTCTATGCTAGCTTTAAACTGCTACAGGTTAAGCGTAGGATTTATGTTGACCGATACTCCCTTGGCTCTTAAGTACTGGCGGAGCAGATCAGTGTCTCCGGAAGCTGGTGCTTGGTAGTCAAAGCCGGTCATCCACCAAATTTCCTGAAGGCTCATCATTTTGACTTGTTCAACTGCTTGCTTTTCCTGTAGCTCACGGGATCTCACGGGCTGCTTGGTTCAACTTGGTCTCTTTTTCATACGGCTGCAGACTCACGGGAGATGGGATTCTATGTTCATCTCGAAACCATACCATGCTGATGATTTGGATGGAAAGACTACCTCCAGCCTAGAGTCTAGGACGTAATCCGGTAAGAAATGGATATCAGACCACAATAGATAGCTATCAATTCGATAGAGCTGTTTTACGATATGGTCCCGAAAAGATCGGAACGTTGCTAATACATGCGCGCAGGGAACATTGATGATCCATTCTTGGCGGGATTCAAAAAGCCGGACCAGGCTTTTGAGCTTATGGTCACTGAATAAATCGAGAAGCAGCCGCTCTAAATGATCCAACCGCGTTTGTGTGACCCCAGGTGGAAGTACTAGGATGCAAATCATGTTGAAACCCCACGGATAACATAAATGGTACTAGTCTAGTCTACGGTCTGGGTTCTTTAACGTACTGTTGATTTTGATGCGCGAAGGGGACACTAGGAATGGGTTTTCTACCATATAGAGAATTGGACGGTTTACGTTAATTAGATATGCAATAGCTCCACCAGCAGGCATACTAGTAGTCAGACTTTAAGTTCTTTTTCTTTATTATGAAGGGCGGGGTATAGAGGTAATGAGCTATACGGCGTGAGCGCACATGCACGACACTAGATTATGGAGATGCTCAGCGACTTGCTGATCGATCAAAAACGTAGGAGGTCGGCGTTTTTGTTTCATAAGAGTAGGGATAGCTATCGTATCGTATCGGTATTGAATCGGTATCGTATCGGTATCGTATCGGAATTTAACGTTCCAAAAAAAGGGGGTATCATCGATAATTTCGATACTAATATAAAATTTTTAGCATATAAGGCTAAAACCTAGTGCAAACAGTATCATTCGTCCAACTAAAAACTTTTTGTAAAAATCTCATATTTTTAAACAGTCAACTTTACTTAGAAAATGGGCTCCGAAACGTTCAGAAAGCCAAACTATAAGGGGGGCTTCGCCTTTAAAAGAGTTAACACATCATCAGATTGATAATGACTTCATCAACACATCGTTCCTGGAAATCTCATGCCAGACGCAAACTGTTAGACTCGTTTTTATTCTGATGTGTATGCCAAAATCATCTAAATACAAGTGAATGCATACAAAATTTATAGTAAAACGCAGACATCCACATGTTATTCTGCACTCATGAAGGAATCATATAGATTTGCAGCATAAAGAAGAAAGAAAAAACAAGCTACGCAGCAAGCAGCTTAGGTTGGACTCTCTTGAGCAACGTGGTGGTTGATACTCAGCAAGCGAAGTGAAGAGAAAATTGAGGTCAAAGGTCTAATAGTGTACCGCGGTCTATATGTTTATCTATATAACATTGTGTGTGCATCTCCATGCAAATCAACCAATACGCAAAACGGCTAACTGAGATTTTAAAGCTGCAACAAATTAAGAATGTTCTAGTATGATTAGTTCTCTTCCAACAGCCGAGACAGTCCTGCTATGCACGTACTGTTTACTAAGGGACCGACGGTGGACTCTACCGAAATCACCATCTCCAAGATTGGTCAATATGACGGCATGCTCTCACTTCTGGGTAAGTCAAATAGTCGAGCAAAAAGAATGCATGCAAAAAATTCCACTTTTTTGCGATCCGGGTGGGGACGCCAGAAAAAAAAAAAAAGTGAATAATTAATGTATGCACCTTCTACATGCACATCATTCACAAGAAGTCATGGGTCTGATCGTATATACAATGATGCCGATACACCGGAACCGTGCATGCAATATCAGACGGACTGACTCCAAGAATGTAACATCTGATCAATCGAGAAGCACAGGACAAGGCATGAGAACCGACGCGCGCGACCCCCTTTTCCTCTTTGCTGCTGTCTTTTGTCTATCGCTTCCAGCAGGTGAATAGTGCACTCAATTGTATAAGCAAGAAAGAATATAAGAAGATCAATCATCAAAGGAGGGAATATAACAAAATCAACCAAGAACAGTAAAAAGAAAGAAAGTCGTTTCATTCCATAATGTGATAACGAAGGACTCCTCGAACAAGCAATGACATCAGAAAAAACCTTCACGAGAAAACGAAAAGGCCAACAAAGGAGAAAGCATTCAAAAAAAAGAAAAGTCAGTTCATCAATAAAAACACAAGCAGGGGCATTACAGGAAAGCAAGGAACGCAATACATTCAAACTCATCTGTCCAATCATTCCCTGCAACCGAGAAATACAAGAAAAACTATGGATGAATCTAACTCTCTTCAGAGTAGGGAAGGGAGGGAATGGAAGAGCATTATCGAAATCATGGAGGCAAGAAAAGGAAAAAGCACACAGGTTATGATGCCATTCGACGAGAGCATCCCGATTAGGGTTTGCAGCTGCAAAAAGCAAAACAGAGGATGTCTGTTGGAGAAAGAAAATCCAAAGCCCCAGCACTGTAGAGCCTCCCTGCCTTTCCAAGACATATTCAGGACTGTAAAAATCTTCCTGTAAAAGTAAAGCAGGAGGGCCTCCGTCCCAAAGACTCATTATATCAGAAGAAGCACAGCCAGGAAAACGAACAAAAAGAGAGCGGTCATCCATATATCGTGCACCAAACCATGACTTGTCTTCCCAAGATGAAACAGAGAAAGAATCAGCAACCGAGAACTCTTGTCAGGCTGCAAAGAATCTCATCCTCCCAGGAGAGCATGGGCTCCCCTGAGGGAAGCCTTCCTTCTGTCGAATCAGTCGTCCATGAACATGAATCAGATTAGTACGAAAGTCAAGGTCAACGATCTCCAGTAGGACATCAATAGGGCATGAGATGGCATCTGCAAATCTGTTGTGAGAGGACAAGAAGGCAGCAGGCTTCACATATTATCTGCGTGACACCCATGCCTCTCCACATGCCCCCCCAGCCTCCTTCTTACAGAAAGGACGGAACTTCGGCAGAACAATATATCTGTGTCGAGATTCTGCCTTCACCCTCGCGACGAATTTTCTAAGTGACAACAGAAAGGCATCGCGTGGGAGGGAGGGGAAAAAAGCCTTGATATCATCAACTACCATCTTAATGTGACCAACAGGCCAGTCAGGCTTCAGCAAAAGCTGTTCGGACCGATCAGTGGAACGTCCATACCCGGCGTTGAATACAGACACACATTCCTGAAAAGAAAAAGTTGAGTTCAAGTCACAGTGAGGACTGAAGTAACGAAGCAGGCCATTTAGACATTTACATGCAAAGAAAAAGAGAGACTTACGTCTATGCAAGGCATACAAGACGAGCGGGCGGTATTCGATAAACGACTAGCCCGTGGGCAACCAACCATCGTCCCCCCAAGATTTCCTTTTTACCCATAGAAGGCCAGTCCCAAAACGATGCTTCCTTCTATTCAAGGAACCAAAACGTAAAAGAAAAGACTTCAGGGCAGCAGACTAGTCCGCGATACCACTTGCCAGATCATTAACAGCGCAATCAAGGTCCACTTGTTGCAAGACAGCATACGATCGGTTATCTATGAAAGCCGCTCTTACAGCTTGACTGTACTTCCATGCACATAGAAAGGCTAGATCACCTCGGGCCTTGTCCACTAGAACAACAGCCAACACATCTAACAACTTTTTCACCATCCCAGCCTTCTTCGGAAGGGGAGGCCCCCTCCTCAGAGCATGGAGCACATAAAAGAGTAGTCACCCACCTCTCCCTTAGGTCTGCCATAACCGCCGCAGACATACCTCCATCACCCCCCCTCCCCTGACCATGCCGGGCAGCGCCGAGACGTCCCCTCCCACAACCCCTTGGGGAGACAAGAAAAGAAACAAAAAAGTCAATCCCCTTCTCAACCGTTGCCCACGATCCACTGTTTGGCCATAATTTATATAAAGACGAGAAATTCAAAGGGAGAGAGAAAAGCGAACGGAGAGATGGAGAAGAAGAAAGAAGTGCACATGCATATCCCTTTAGAAGGGGCAAATCGAGAAGTTAAGCGATTTGAATGCAAGGGCAATCATCATGTGAGTTACCATACAATTCAAAAGGAGCATTAAAACAAGCCTTGTATGTGTTGTCGAGCATCTGTTTTAAGTTCTTGAGTTTTGACGGCAAGAGTTTTAGATGAACTAAGCTCTGCGGAGCAACTTCCTTTCTGATCAATTCGAACTGACGAAAGTAAAAAACCCTGAACTTCGGACAGTCAGCAAGCAGAAGGTGAATAAAGATCGACTTCTCTTTCAGTATCTCCATCATTGACCATCCATTCAGTTCACACAGATGTTTAACGTTCATGTTGAATGTCTGTCTGCCTGTAGCAAGAATTCCCCTTCTCAGAACCTTCCTCACACATGCTTTGATATCATCCTTACTGGCATTGACAGATCTGATCGACCTATCAGGAAGCACCTTCTTAAAAAACATTACAAGAAGTCTGTCACGAAAAAGAGAAACACATGCATCCCCAGACTCATCCCCCCTTTTCCCACCCACCCTCTGCATAAATTCATCATGAAAGAGGAAAATACCTCCCCTCTCAAGTTCCTCCGACTCCTTCGTCATGCACAGAGAGGAGCGAAGCTTGTGTCTCAGCTGAGTGTAACCTGAACCTCTCCTGCACGCACGGGCAGACAGACGGGAGCGTTCTGGTTTCAGTTCAATCGAAGGGTCATTCCTTTCCTTCCTTGAGACACCCACAGTATTCCATATCGGTTGATACGCTCTATTACAAAGCAATTCGATCATACAAAGACTCATTTGTCCACCATTCACCCATGCCAGAGGCAATACAACAAAAAGAGCATGACGAGAAGTATCACTAGACAGCACTGAGTAAAAACGATGTGCATACCCCCGTCCAAATTTATTTGCTGCCCGACCCCCCCTCCATGATCGTAAAGCCACATAGAAGTGCTGCATGATGCGATCAAGCGCCATTCCCACCATACTCCCAAGGTATAGGCCTCTCTTCCATTGGGACCAGACCATGTAAATCACTTTCTTGTCCTACCACCCAGCATGCCCACCTGTTTCTCTACATGCACTCCTCACCTCCCTCAAATATTTACTGTACGCACTATTCTCCAACTCAAGCCAGACAGAAGCAGCGATAAAATGAAACAGGATCAATCTCCTCATGATCTTTTATCGACATCCTTTCCTGAACAAGGTCCGACTGTATGACCATGCCCTACATCGATCATCAGGAGAAGCCGGCATCACCTTCAAAGTGTACGAAGGAGGATGGGAAGGCTTAGCAACCAAGACAACTGTCAACGCGCATTTGCATGTTTCCACTCTCTGTGCACAGACCGGATATGGTTCCCCCCCATGCACATCAAGTAGTGTAATAAGCATCCTGCACCCAACGAGCTTGAGTGTAAGACAGTCTAACTCCGCCTTGATCCTTTGCCTCACGCTCTCCCTGCCAAAGCCCCCATAATCCCTCAGATCAGTATCAAGACAGTCATTCAACCCTGCCAGCTCATCTCTCATTTAGTCTACCATAGATGAAAAGAAAGAAAAATCAAAGGCCACATCAAACATGCATTGACTAGAAGAACAGTCCGTCGCAGGTCCTAGTCAACCATGTCCCTCCCCCTTGCCCTGCCCCTCCTCCCTCTCAGCAAGGAGTCCATGTAGACGCTGCCTCGCCACCACCATCGCGTAGATCAGCTCGGTCAGGCCTAGGGAATCCAAATCCCCCTCAACTGAGCAGTCCTTGAGGAAGGAGAGAACTTCCTCCCTCGCCTCCCTGGGAGTTGTTTCCTGCCTCATAATAGCCTCGATTGTTCTCGTTTCGTCCATGCTATACTGCCATCTCTGTCCCCCCAACCCACTATTTCTGGGCTGCCTGTACATAGGCAGATCTATGAGGTCAGCGTAGTTAATTCTCCCCCCATCCATCGGGACACTCGGGGGATGAATCCGATATGCGCTTAGCACCTTCCTCCCCCTCCCTGCAGACGCAGGGCGGAACAGAGGGACCGCCCGTTTCGGGGTCCTGCGTCCCGCCTCTTCCTCCCCCGACCTCAGTGTGGCAAAGCCGGAGTTCGCCCCTCCATCATGTTCCTCTGACGATGCCGATCTGACCCGATCCCTCTTTGTAGAGCTCTCTCTCGTTTGTGCACCTATGTTCAATGGCATGCTCTGCGCTCCGGCCCCCATCACCAGCCTATCCCTTCCCTCCGGCACCGATAGACTCATTCCTCCCCTCCCACCCCCTCTAGGCCAAATTGGTGGAACACATCCATAGTAAGACAATCTTCAGCTTTCTAGACTTTGGGGAGGCCTTCTCCTTCCTTTATGGAGCGGGCACAAGTAACAAACTCACCGGTTATTCCAGGGAGGGCAGATCCAGTTTCAGAAAAATGAAAACAGCACTGCTTGCAGTATTAAGAGTTCCTTTTACATAAGTGAAAGCATGAAGGAGACCAAGATAAACATATTGGACTATAAAGGTTCCCACAAGGAAACAGATAGATAGTCTTAGTGTATGTTTTGTGATTTAGAGGGTGTAAAGACCGAACCGTTGCTGAAAGCTAGGTCAACGTTGAAAAACAAGCAGCGAGTCACCAAGTGGCAAGCTTTTGTAAAAGATAAGGTCATCAAAAGCATGCTCAGTGGTTGAACATCAATTGTAAAGTAGCAAACTTCAATGGCAGAGTATGGATGTCACTAAATGACAGTGACCTCACTCATAACTGACCTTTCCGAATCTCAGTTCGCCCATGTTGACATCTTGGTCGATCCGGTCACTCCTAAAGCTCCAAGACAGCATAAAAAGAAGAAACAACACTGTGAACAGAGTGGACTCCAAAGTAGGACTTAGTGGAATTCAAAGTAACTTTTAAATTTACTATATTCTAGCTTCATTATAAAGTAAAACTAGGTTGCTTAAAGCAATTTAAAGTCTTTTAAAGCATTTAAAATCATTACTCCTATGCAAATCTGCTCAAATGTGCTCAAAAGACTGGTTGATTAGCTAAGGTGTACGGTGGGAAAAATTATGATCACCGCGGCACGTAGAAGTTAGTGAATGGTACCTGCAAAGAAATACACAGGCATAACACTAATGGATACGCTCAAAAGCAACGTTTAGCACCGCCAATCAACTACAAAGACTTGCTTTTTCTGCAAGGGAAACAGTGCAGGAAAGAGGGTTTTACAGATAGGCTGGTCAGACCGGACAGGAGGCGGTCAGCAGGGGTTGGACAGGATTCCGAAGAACAGAGCACAGAGACAACATAATTCTTTTTACAAAGAAGTCATACTATACAGTGCAAAAGCTTGCAAATCGTTCTGTGTGTGTCAATAAAAAACTGTAAAAAAGAAAGACAGGTCCGTAGGTAGATCCAGATGTTTAGACGGAGACCAGTATGGAGTGCCACAAATGGGAAAGGATAAACAAGTAAGGAACACTTGCGTCGGGATAGTATGGACCGCTTTCAAAGACTGACACACACGGAGTAAGTGGAAGACATTCAAATGCATGAAAACTGAGCGATTGGTCTAGGTGGAAAAATGTCTGGCACGACTGAAAGCTGTGCAAAGCTTGAGAAGAGGCAGTCAAAAAATGGAGACTCCAGCAGACTCTCCATCGACCCTCTCTCAGTGACCTCCCTTGTGCGTTTCTGTCAAGCTCCTAGCAGAACAAAGAAGCTGGATGCTAAGTAAATCATTATGTAAAGTGAGAGAGCGAGCCGCACTTCCTTAACTGACCTGCAGGTGTCCCCAAGTCTCCGTCCACCAACACCTGCAAAGACGGAGGGACGGGCATTCACGCTTTGTGCAGTCAAGGAAGCACTTCTGTCTAGCTTATTCTGCGTGCATAAGGTTTCAAAGAAAAGACCAAGAGTCTAAGAAGCAGCGAGTCTGGACAGGCTAACCTGGGGGTTGACTGCGGGGCTCCCAAGACTGTGACCTGCAAGGAAGAGTAAGGAGAGCGATGAAGACAGCAGTACTTTAACACCTAGATAAGGCCGGCAGCCCTTCCCCGCTTGAACAAGAGGAGCGGCAGCAAGCAGAAAGACGTTGAAAACAAGATCAAGACGGCTGGTCTCCACTGGATCCACCTGCAAGCTCCACTTTGTGCCGACCCGAGGTGACCCAGCAACTGTTGTTACAGCCGTCTCCTCCAGAGCTCCGAAAGTGCACTCCCGAAAAAAAAGTCAAAACCAAGAAAACGCTCTGTCAAATATCTTCTAAAACCATCAGAAGACATCTGACAGAGCGTTTTTTGTAGTAACATTTCTGTGGGAAAAGTCCGTTTGCTCAAAGGTTCAGAACTCCACAGTTTTGAACCTGTGGACCTTCAAGACGGACAAGAGACTTCAGACCCGATTATTGGCCGACAGAGGCAAAGTCGGCTGCGTGCGTCGAAGGAGCAGGGTGCCGCCACCCCCTCTGGCCCCGTGGCGGCGCCTCCTGGAGTCCTGGACCCACGATAAGCCCATGTTTGGACCTGGCGCCGGGGGGGTTTGACCCCCCTGGCCCAAGGTTCAAAAGTGCGGACTTCTGAACCTTAGGCCAGGGAGGTCAAACCCCCCCGCCGCCAGGTCCAAACATGGGCTTATCGTGGGTCCAGGACTCCAGGAGGCGCCGCCACGGGGCCAGAGGGGGTGGCGGCACCCTGCTCCTTCGACGCACGCAGCCGACTTTGCCTCTGTCGGCCAATAATCGGGTCTGAAGTCTCTTGTCCGTCTTGAAGGTCCACAGGTTCAAAACTGTGGAGTTCTGAACCTCTGAACAAACGGACTTTTCCCACAGAAATGTTACCACAAAAAACGCTCTGTCAGATGTCTTCTGATGGTTTTAGAAGATATTTGACAGAGCGTTTTCTCGGTTTTGACTTTTTTTTCGGGAGTGCACTTTCGGAGCTCTGGAGGAGACGGCTGTAACAACAGTTGCTGGGTCACCTCGGGTCGGCACGAAGTGGAGCTTGCAGGTGGATCTAGTGGAGACCAGCCGTCTTGATCTTGTTTTCAACGTCTTTCTGCTTGCTGCCGCTCCTCTTGTTCAAGCGGGGAAGGGCTGCCGGCCTTATCTAGGTGTTAAAGTACTGCTGTCTTCATCGCTCTCCTTACTCTTCCTTGCAGGTCACAGTCTTGGGAGCCCCGCAGTCAACCCCCAGGTTAGCCTGTCCAGACTCGCTGCTTCTTAGACTCTTGGTCTTTTCTTTGAAACCTTATGCACGCAGAATAAGCTAGACAGAAGTGCTTCCTTGACTGCATAAAGCGTGAACGCCCGTCCCTTCGTATTTGCAGGTGTTGGTGGACGGAGACTTGGGGACACCTGCAGGTCAGTTAAGGAAGCGCGGCTCGCTCTCTCGCTTTGCATGATGATTTACTTAACATCCAGCTTCTTTGTTCTGTTAGGAGCTTGACAGAAATGCACAAGGGAGGTCACTGAGAGAGGGTTGATGGAGAGTCTGCTGGAGCCTCCATTTTTTGACCGCCTCTTCTGAAGCTTTACACAGCTCTCAGTCGTGCCAAACATTTTTCTACCCAGACCAATTGCTTAGCTTTAATGCATTTGAATGTCTTCCACTTGTTCCATGTGTGTCAGTCCTTGAAAGCGGTCCATACTATTCCGATGTAAGTGTTCCTTACTCGTTCATCCTTTCTCATTTGTGGCACTCCGTACTGGTCTCCGTCTAAACATCTGGATCTACCTACGGACCTGTTCTTCTTTTTCATAGTTTTTTATTGACACACGCAGAACGATTTGCAAGCTTTTGCACTGTATGGTATGACTTCTTTGTAAAAAGAAGAATCCTGTCCAACCCCTGCTGACCGCCTCCTGTCTGGTCTGACCAGCCTATCTGTAAAACCCTCTTTCCTGCACTGTTTCCCTTGCAGAAAAAGCAATTCTTTGTAGTTGATTGGCAGCGCTAAACGTTGCTTTTGAGCGTATCCATTAGTGTTGTGCCTATGTATTTTTTTGTAGGTAACATTCACTAACTTCTACGTGCCGCGGTGATCATAATTTTTCCTACCATGCACCCTAGCTAATCAACCAGTCTTTTGAGCACATTTGAGCAGATTCGCACAGGAATAACGATTTTAAATGCTTTAAAAGGCTCTAGATTGCTTTAAGTAACTTAGTTTTATTTTATAATGAAGCTAGAATATAGTAAATTTAAAAATCACTTTGAATTCCACTAAGTCCTACTTTAGAGTCCATTCTGTTTGTGGAAAGACGATTCTGAGACTACTGTCCTTGAAGTGTTTGGACGTTAGCCAGTGAGCCAACTCCAACAGGTCAACAACGGGTCAAGCAACTCTGCATGCTGAGGAAACGAAATTTCTATTGGCCTGACGTTTATAATATGCCTACACCTTAGCTTGTTTTTTCCCTTTCTGGCAGTTATGATGCTTTAATTGTCCAGAAGCGGTTTTATTCAGAAAACGGAAATGATGAAGCTCTGTTAGATCGGATGCAGTAAACATGCAGTCTTGTCTTGAGGCGCTGTTCCGGCCGCTGGGACTGAATTCAGTGTACGCTCCATGGAGCCGGTTCCGCATTCATCCATGCATAGAGCTGGTTGGGGATGGTATACATGTTACTGGACCCGCGGCCGCGCCCGGTCTTTGAGTACCGAGGCCTGGCCCGGCGCGCGCCTGGCCGCTTGAGAGAGAACCGATAGTCCATACTTTAATACCAATACCGATACGATATGATACGATATCGATATGATAGCTTTTCCTACATAAGAGAGACTCCAGGGAACCACCGGTTTCGAAAATGCGGTGAGCATTACTTGCGAGTTCTCAAAGGCTGCGAAGTCGTGCTAGTATTGAAGAAGATGCCAGTGGGGCAACGGTATAAAAGTCTAGGTTTTTCAGAAGCTGTGCTAGGACTGCAGGCTGCACACGGACGTATAAGCGGGACTCAGTGATACGCTCTAGAAGCCTTTTATATCAAAGAGGGACGGGGGACGGGAAGAGACAGTAATGGACCATATTTGGAGCCTGGAGAGCCCACAACCACCATCTACCTACATAAACTAAGGTTTGCACACAATATAAAATGCCCGTAGCTTGGAGGCCACGCTCTAGTGCCGTACTAGGAAAAGCCTCAACTAAGTCTACCAAGGCATCATCTAGTAAGCTTTCGTCTAGCACATCTAGCAGGTTTATCGAAGCCTCGACCACTTGCATGCTAGCGGCTACAAACGACATGAGGTGAAAAGGGATAAGTAGACTGCTAATCGGGTATTGGTCGCCCAAGAAGTCGGCAATAAATGCTCGGACGCGCGGGGGGAGGATTCGTTGGGTACTCCCTATGTTTCATCTTTTCTTCATTTCCAAATGACGGTTTTTTACCACACTCCTTGTCTTATTACCTGCCTAGCAGACCGTAAAAGTCTTTTGTACCTATACAGCACTTCTCCGTGGCACCTTCTTGTGAAAAATTTGTTTCATTTCCTCAATTTCCCCTCTAAATTTTCCCTGACGTGTGTTCCCCACCCTCGCCGTCCGCTTTCGCTCCTTCACTCCTCCGAAGGGGGCCGGTGCACTCCTCGCAGACGGCTTCTTTCCCGCTTTTTTTCTCTGGATCCGACAAAGAATGTCTCCCGGCCCCCCCCCGATCCTTCCGAGGTCTGTTTGTTGCCAGAGCATTCAATGTCGTCCGTCTGCACCGCTTTTCCCTTCCCTGCAGCAGGTGCACATGAGACAGGTGCCGTGGGGCGGCGCAAACATCGCGGGAAGTTTAGACATGTAAAAACTCGCAGTGTCAGATCGACACCTGGCGGTTAGGAGCGAAGAGAGCTTGCACGACACGGACGGACGGCAGGCAGACAGATAGAGAAAGAGTGAGACTGACCCATGGGTCATGGTGTTAGCGTCGTCGCCTCCATGTTCAAGCTGATACTTCCGGTCCC
>JAHBMJ010000759.1:20000-22870 GCA_018398765.1 Chromera velia | reverse complement strand
CCTCCAACAGTGAGAGAAACGTCCCCTGCCGAAGACGAGGCCGAGGCAGCAGTATCCCCTGGCTCTCTTTTGTTGTGCTTCCCTTTCCCCCCCCCTCCACCGCCTGAATTGGCCCCTGCCAAAGACGAGGCCGAGGCAGCAGCGTCCCCGGGCTTTCTTTTCTTGCGCTTCCCCTTTCCCCCCCCTCCACCACCTGAAATGGCCCCTGCCAAAGATGAGGCCAAGGCAGCAACATCCCCTTAGGCTGGCTCTCTTTTCTTGCGTTTCCTTTTTTCCCCCCCTCCACCGCCTGAATTGGTCCCTCTCATGCAGCCTAGTCATGCAGCTCATCCCCGAGGTCTTTCCCAATAGTCTTGAGACGGTTGTCCTGAATCCATACCCTTGTCCCTCCAGCAGTACATTGTGTGATCTGCCAGAATTCCCAGGGATCAACGTGTGTGTCTCTATTGTTGATAGATTTCCACATGTGGGATTGCATCAAGATTGGAATGTACACAATGTTTGAGTGTCTGTGTGCATTGGAAAAAACACCTCCATTTAGGGTCAAGAGGGCCTTGAGCGGAAGAAGTGCTAAAAGCAGCCCGTTGTCGCAGTCTAGAGCATTCAGTAAGTGCTCTACATTGAAGTCAACTGGCTCGGCGGCAGTGTAGCTTAGCACTTTGCTCCGCAGCGCGTTTATAACTGCCTCTTTCTCCATCAGGTCAAGTTTGGACATAGAAGTATGCCAGTTTAGTGGCTCACCTTCAGATGCCGGATGCAACAGACAATGTGTGCCTCCTCTGTTGGTGAGGTAGAATAACTTCCGCTGCAGCAACAAGTCGCTTTCTTGCGACACATACTCAGACAGCATCTTTTCTTTAGTCTGCTGCAGTTGCTTAGTGGGAGACGGCATCACTGTGGCATCGTTCATGATAACCAGTAAGCCAAACTCCTGTGTCTAGGTCCCGATTGGGCCTCTTTTACTCTTGCGGGGCCGTGTTGGAATGAATTCGATTTTCTTTTCGCGATCGGCCTACAGCACGGCCGGTGAAACAGAGTCAGACTCCCAGCTGCTCTCCGCTTTTGCTTCAGTTGCTTCTTAGAATGCCGATGATACTAGGCTTCTTAGTGTTGTGTCTCCTGTTTGTTCGGTAAGGGAAGACTGTCCGAGATAAAGTGCCGCCGTCGGATCACCTAGACTTCTACTTGCAGTGTCGTTGCCAATAGAGGGAAATTCATTTGAGCTCTCAATCACTTCGGCTGCTGCCTATGATGGTATACTATATACTTAGCTAGGGAACAGCTAAGTACATAGACTTGAACAGAACAGAACAAACAAGAAAGTTTGAACCTACCAGACAGCAAAGTTCTTCAGTCTTCTTGACTCCATCTTCTAGTAATAGTCAAGATATTTACTGGAGACGGCAGTGCTTTGACAGCGATTACGTCACTGCTTCAACATGAAAAACCGTACGACCCACGCCCATACACCAGTGTGTGTCTGACTGATTGAACTGCCATCCTATCACTTTCAACCACTGATAGACTGACCACACTCACAGTTTCCTTCAATCACACGAGCTCACATTCAAGCATATTCAAGCCCGACTCAAGTATTTCTGGCGCATGCACTCAATTCGAGTCTGAACAAAGAATGACGCACTGACGTACGCATGCAGGCCTTGGCCCACTAAAGGTCTGCGCGGCCCGCCCAGCACACCTTGACACGCCGCCCCGCATGTACTTTCTCTCACACTGCCGTCATATCTTTTTCGAAGCCTCGTAGTCCCTTTCTTCGCGACTCAAGATTGAAGCTCCTTCAGTCTGACGGCCTGGAGGCCATGAAATTCAATGCGTACACTTACATACACTTACATAAACATGCATAGTCGAACTATGCGGCCGGGATCACGTTAATTCAAACCATCAATGGCCCCCGGCGCCCCCCGGCGTGACGCAGTGGCAAGGCTTTTACCCAAGTTGAACTTAGTCTGGCGTGAACTAGCTTAGTGTAACACATTTAATAATTCCTGGAGCGAAGGAATATATGCATGCGTGCACTCAACCATGCAGTGGTATACAGTTGATATGTTGTATCACATTGCTCCTGGGGGCAGTTCAGCTCTGCTGAGAATTAATCAGCATGAAATCAGCGGAGAAGCCGTGACAATGCATGCGTACTAGCATAACACATTTTTTTATTTTGCGGGGGCAGGTTCGTAGCTAGGTTCATAGTTTGTTAGAGAAACTTTATCTTTCTGTCACAGTGTCACATAAATTTTAAAATATATCCCTCAAGCAACTCGTATAGAGACTCTGTTCTGCGCTCTTCCGGACTCAGTTAGTTGGGAGGTGACAGAATTGGTCTTAGTAGAGCTGCCCTTTGATGCAAATAGAGGCAAAACATATATGGTCCAAGGATCCACTGCTCCGTTTGAGCTGTTGAGGATCACTTTTCTCCAGTAGTGACACGGACCGTGACAGCTGGACAACAGATTGATCGACATACATGCAGACAGACAGCAGAACTGACCTCCCCCTCCACCCCCCCCGGGCCAAAACAATAAAAAAAAAAGCGTAAAAATGCGTTACGCGAGTGCGTGTAGTCTCAGGGCCTTTCGGCTGATCTCAGCGGCCCCCGCGGCCGATCGAGCTCGTAAAAAAAAATAATTAATGCATGCATGCATACATGCATGTGTTCATTCGTCGGTCCATGCATGCATATATGCATATGGATCGACTCGATCATCTGCAATTATATATGATATAATTAAAATCAACGTATACCATATACCATCAGATACAAGGAGATTTTGTGCTGTTGAGAGTGCCAAAGTGTTTGGTTTCCACCGAGAAAACGTTCCTTTCACCGGGATTTCTAGAAGTCTCCT
>JAHBMJ010000759.1:10000-17500 GCA_018398765.1 Chromera velia | reverse complement strand
AGGAAGTATAAGAAAGACATAGTACAGATCTTTGTTTTGCCTGTTCTTTCTGAATTCTTTTTTTTTTTTGCTTGCCGCTCGTATTGTACAGAGGACAACTGCTTCCTGTCCATCATGCACCCACGCATTTTTGTCTGAGACAGTCGTCATCCAACCTTCCTCCGCATTCCAAGAAGACTCTGTGAAGCAGCTCTGTACTTTGCCTTTGGAAAGTATGCTTCTGGTTTCTTTAGTAATAAACAGAACGGTACAATGATCAGTGTCAAACAGAGCACGCCCATCAGATAATTCCCTCCTGTTCTGTTGAGCTGGCCCCAGTGTTGTTCTTCTGGTGATGTCCGCGCAAAGGGTGCATCGACGATAAAAGGCCGCTGCTTTAAATTTCTCCTCTCGATTATGTGCCTGACTGATCCCGTGCCTCTTTTTCCTTTTCGTTTGCAGCTGGTTGCCGGTCCGCGAGATGACATGCTGAGAACCCCTGAGACAATCATGTGCATGGCAACCAGAGAGTGTGATGGAGTGGAATTGACAGCCTCGGACAAATACACCGTTGACTTTATCTCCTTGAAGCCCGTCTTCATTGCAATCCCCGACGAACTCCCTCCTCCCGGCGTCCCCCTCACCCCCCCTCCATTGTCAGTTCGTCAGCGTCGTTCTGCTTTTGTAGAACGAACGCTGTACGTCTCTCTCCTATCCTAATTTCTCTTTGACTTCTCCAAATTGCCCTTCGCTCTATTCCTATGTCTCCGCTTCCATTTTCTCTGGCTCTTTTTGGCCGCGCAATGCGTGCACGTGTGTCAGATTCATTCCTCCCTGTCCAGTCATTTGTCAGTTTTTTGTGCAACTCTCCAACCAACGGGGGCCACGTCCTTCCTTGTGTATGTATCTCTTTCTCGACTCAAACGAGAATGTGCATGTCGGTGTCTGACGGGAAAGAGCAACAGAAAGTGAGCTGTTGATGTATTGGTGTGCTAACGCCCAGACAGTGAGCGTGAGTTCATTGCAACAGTGATCGATCTGAATTGATTTTCAATCCGCTAGAGTTCTTCTGGCCTGCCTTTTTCCTCCTTCTCATGCTCGTTTTTGTGTTTTCAATTCTGCCTGCAGCTGCTTCAATAGCGACGATCTCATTGATGGTAATAAGTTCAGAGTCACCTTTGACCCGGACCTTGAGGTCAATAAAAAATCAAGACTGGCATGTTCTGGAGACAATCAAAGTTTCAAGAGCGCAGACGACGGTCGCGAAATCGAAAGGGCTGACTACGAGGTACGTGCTGAATATCCACTCTGCTTTCTTCAAAAGTAGTCTCATTCCAAGCAGTCAGATAGAGTAGGATTTTGAAGAAATGGGCAGCAACACAGATATGCCAGCTCGATATGCTTCCTCCCTTTTTCTGACTCCTTTCTGCTCCCCTTCCTGCTCATCTGTCTGCCGAGCTCCTCGTGGCACATTCAGTTATGCGTAAGAGTCCCGCAACCCTTTTACTTTCCCGCCTGCTTACCTGCGGGCCCCATGTGCATGGATCCATTCTGAGTTTCTGAAATAGCAAAGAAAAAGAGAAGATGCGAGATGAAGAAGGAAATAGAGACAACACGTTAATACGGTCTCGTAAGTCTTCACTAGGGTTTCTCTGTCACCCAACTCAAGAGAGCCCTTGTCACTCCGTCTGCCTTTTGCTGTTGTCAAAAAAAAGAAAAGAACAAGGCCGTATTCTCTGTCTGTGTATCTAACGTATTGCTGTCTGTCTATCTCTCTGTCTGTCTGTCTGTCTGTCTCTCTGTCCGTCCGGCTGTCTGTCTGTCTAGTCATATAGTCTGTGTGTCTTTCTGGAAGCAGCAGAGGATTAGCGTGTGAACGCAGTGATCAGGTCAAAGTCTGTTGGGAGGTGGAGAGGCAAGGGGCGCTTAACTCTCACCTTTCGGGCCCCCTGCCCACTTTGTCTGAGTGCTGGTGGTGTTCTTTTGTCTTTGTTGCTTTCTTCCTTCTGTCTGTTGAGTTCATTAAGAAAAGGACGGAAAGAAACCATGTAGTCTGTCTGTCTGTCTGTCTGTCTGTCTGTCTGTCTCTGTCTGTTTTCATTGTCCGTCATTTGACTTCCTTTTGGTCTTCCAACAACCTCAATCCTGCTCGCTTCGCATCCTAGCCCTTACCCGGACCTGCCTTCTTTGGATCCTTTGCAGATCGACGATTCATCGGTACAACTGACGTTCACCTCACTCTGCACAGCCACATCCAGAGACACAGCCACTTCCGGGGGCGAATGCACGACGGTATTCCAGTGGACCACCATCTTGCGGGACATCGGGATCCCGGAGCTGACAGTTCCCGGCGAGCAGGAATTTTCGACATGCGACCCGACCGTCAAAGCGATTGACGTCCTCTTTTCAACCAAAGTCTCTGCCAAGTGAGTGAGTTGGTTGCTGGGTGAGCGTGTGTGTGTATATGTGTGTGTGTGTGTGTTCCCCTAAACCACAGTGGCAGTGAGTAGATAGGAAGAATGGACTGAAAAGGAAGGGCGTATTAATACAAACTTCCTCTTTGAGTGAGTGTGTGAAGGAAGTCCTTCTAGCTGTGGGTTGTCTGAATGTCCTGCCGATGAGAGGTCGTGTGGTTGGGTTCGTCGGTTGGAAGTCGGGTAGATCGCGCTATTGTTTTAGTGGCGGAATCCAGAATTCAGGAACGCACATCTGCGAAAAAAAGAAGAATTAAAAAGGAAAAGCATGCAATTAAGTCGAACAAGCTGAGAAAAGAGAGACGGGAGAAGATCAAAGGGAAGCAGGAGGGGAAAAAAACTGAAGAGAAACGGACGTCGATAAAGAAAAAAGGAACACAGAATGAAGACAGCACTTACAAAAAGGAGGACTAGATAAGAAGGTGGGTAAAAAGATGGGAGTAAGCGGCAGTCATCATCAGCTTCATCGAGGAAAGATACGGCGATGGAAGGACAACGATGGGGTTTGTTGTTCTTTGTCTCAGTGTTTCCGTTTCTATTTCTTTGTAGACTCTCTGTGTGGCTCTGTGTGTATGAATATATATATATATATATATATATATATATATGTGTGTGTGTGTGTGTGTGTGTGTGTGCGTGTGTATGTATGTATGTGTGTGTGTTTGGCTGTGTGGCTGTGTGTGTAGCTGTGTATTTATGTACCTATATATGTCTGTCTGTCTGTCTGTCTCTCTCTCTCTCTCTCTCTCTCTGTGTGTGTGTGTGTGTGTGTGTGTGTGTGTGCGTGTGTGCAGATGTGTTGGAAGCTTGAATGATGGCCACATTGATGGAGACGGATGCTTTAACGACAACCGTCCGAGGTGCTTCGTGCATTTCCAGGATCCCGTGGCAACCGCAAACGCAGCAATGGCCAACAGTGAGAACCCAGGTTCAGTCCTCTCTCAACCGAATACGGCAACGAGTGGGGATGCTGTGCACTTCGCAGGGGGAAAATTTCCGATCGGCGAAACCACAGTCAGGTGCCAAGCCGGGGGCCCCTGCCGGTCGGGCGAAGGAGTCCAAGACTTCAAAGTCAAAGTGGTCGAAAGCAATGACTGCTCGCCTCCAGGTGAGGAACTTGAAAACCCGAAAGGAACAAGGAAAGAAAGAAGACACGAAAACTGAATTTGGATGCACAAACACCGACACGCAGAAGCTTGAAAAGCAGAGAAATGTGAACAGCATAGAGTGTCAACAAACTTCTTCTGCTGCATTTACTTTGAATGTGCAAATAAATAGGCAAGCGAGAGATGAAGGTAGACTTCTTTCATTTCTACCCTTTGTGTGTGTTTGACACACTTGATAGACACACTCTATCCGTGCAACATTCAGCGTGCATTTGGCTCCGATTGCTTTTCTGTCCATCGAGCCATTATTAATAGATTGGTCATGCTCACACCGACCCAGTAAAGAAGAGAACAGACCTCAAGAAGCAGAACAATTGTGCAAGAAGCGAATAACCAGACACTCAAGCCAGACACTTCCTCGCCTCCCTCCGTCCTTCCACTCCTTTTTCTATTCACTCTCTTAACGCTGCAGGTTGCCTCCTCCCTGAGATCATGGTTCCTCATGACAACCCGGTGACCCTCCACACCTGTATTCCAGTCGGAGAGAAGGAGTCGAAAGAATTCGAGATGGTCAAATTCGTTGATGGAGATGAGATGCTCGACTCGTGCACAAACTCAGCAGGCGTTGAACTTTTCAACCCGCTGAACACTCTCAGGGACTTAGACGGCAAGAGACTGGTGTCTGGCACAGTAAGTCGATTCACTTCGGTGCATCGATGCGGCTGCATATGTTGAAGGGTCCTGGGGGAGCATGGCAGTCTCTGGTGCCAAAGAAAGGCCTTGGTCCTCTCGTGCACCTCCACGTTGCTTTCTTTCTTTCTTTCTTTCTTTCTTTCGTTCGTTCGTTCGTTCGTTCGTTCGTTCATTCGTTCGTGCGTTCGTTCGTTCGTTCGTTCGTTCGTTCTTTCCTTCTTTCTTTCTTTCTTTCTTTCTTTCTTTCCACAGTGCAGCTAGGGCTCTGTTTCCCGCGTCCCTCCAGACAGTACGTCGATGTGTCGTCGGTCCATCCTCACACTTTTCCCCTCTCTCAATCAACTTCAAAGATGCCTGTGCAGTCAGGCCTCTGCTTGTCAGACACTTGGACAAGGAGGGAAACTGGCTTTTTCTCCCATCTCATTTCTCCACTGTTGAGACTGCTCACTCGACAATCAGACTGACGGCATAGAGCATGAATCCAGCGAAAGACTTGAACCCGCTTCTTCCCCCCCCCCCCCCCCCTGCAGCTGATGGCACAAGACCCCCAGTGGACGACTCCCGACACGATCATGTGCATGGCCACAAAGGTCTGTGGCGGTACTGACATCACGGTGACAGAGAAATTCACTATCCAGTTGATCTCCAAAAAGCCCTCGTTTGAATCCGTCTTGATGGACTTCAGAATCGAAAAACTGTCAGTCCGTCCGTCTGTAGGTCTTTCTTTTTTCTCATGTGAACCCACCTGTTGCTCTCCCTGATCTGAAATGTGTGTGTCTCCTCTTTAATTCTGGCGCCGCTCCCACCAAAGCTCCTTTTTTGAGCATTACTCTCGTTCTTGTCTCTCGCTTTGCCCTTGCTCTCTTCCATCCACTATTCCTCCTCACCCTTCTCTCTCTAGTTTTCAATCGGTTTCTTCTTCTTTCTCTCTCCCTCTTCCCCCTTTTTTTTGCTCCCTTTCCTTTCTTTCTTTCTTTCTTTCTTTCTTTCTTCGTTCCTTCCTTCTGTCTGACTGACTCTTTTTTTCTTTCTTTGTTTCTCTCTATGTTTCCCCCTCTCTTTTGTTGCTCTGTTTCTCTTTGTCCATCTGTTTTTTTTTTGTCTTTCAAGACATCTTCTTATTTGTTTTGCTGTCTTATTTTTCGTCTCCTTTCTCTTTGGCTTCGTGGGGGAATGTCTGTTCTTTGCGATTTGCAGCTTCGATCTTTATGATTGTTCTCTGATTGGTATTCCGTGTTTTTGAAGTGAACAAGCGACCGGCACTTTCATGTCACGCTGAGGATAATAATGAGGGACTGGAGGGTCCCGGCACCTAATTCAATGATGTATAGGGTGTTCAGGCAGAGTGGAGCCGGGTGAACGCAGAACAGAAGTGCCTCTGGAGACAGGGGTAAATCCAAGTAGAATACATAAGTTGTGTAGGAAAGGAAGAACGAGAATAAAAGAGGAGAGAAGTCTTCTGGGTATGTTCCCTGCAGACATCAAATAAGTATCCAGCCCGCATTACCAAGAATCTGGAGTGTCTCCTGGCTTGAAACTTTCTCTTCTGTTTTTTGGTTAGCCTCCCGCTGCTCTCTGTCTGCAGCTGTTTCGATGACGACAATGAGTTCACAATTGATTACCTGGACGAAGTCAACAACGACCTCACCAAAATTTTGAGATCCGAACCGGGTACGACGCTCGATTGCGATACATTAGAGCCCTCTACGGGCCCTGCAGTGGTATACACCCCTACGGGAGGTCAAGGTGACTTGAATAATCGCAGCGTCAAAGAGGCAACATTTCCGGTCAGCAGTCAGGCCACCCACCAAGCGGGAGGTTTGTCCCTCTGTTTTTTTACGTTGCTCTCGTTTGCTTTTGTTTCCAGGAAACACAGGCTTCTCAACCAGATGCCTGTCTCAACACTTAGTGTCAGCTTGACTGCATTTCGGTGAAGAGCAGTTAAAAGGATTCACGGGCCCCCAAATAAGGGAGAAGCAGATGAGCTCTTGATGAGCCTGTGTCAAGACAAGGGCGTCAAAGAGTTTTTAATGCGGTTTCAGTGCGATAGGAGCATCAACTGTTGCTCTCTTTGTTATCATGCCACCTGCAATTGAAGTTATTTGCTCTACACGACCACTCTCTCGCTACCCTTTGCTTTCTGCACGTCCAGCGTTGTTTCTCAGTTGTGCATTTTTGTTCTCTTCCAACCCCTCATGACGAAGTCTTCGTTGCTGCTCTCTTTCTTTCTTTCTTTTGTTTCTTTCTTTCTCTTTTTTTTTTTTCTTTCTTTCTTTCTTTCTTTCCTTCTTTCCTTTCGTTCCTTCGTTCGTTCGTTCTTTCTTTCTTTCTTTCTTTCTTTCTTTCTTGCGCGTTTGCTTGCCTCACGCAGGTCCCAGCCAGCGCGGTTACAAGGACATACGTCTCATCCTGCACAGCTACATCAATTGTGGGCGGATGCACGACAGACTTCGTCTTTACGACTGTGCTGATGGACAAGGGAAAGCCCAAGGTGACGGTGCCCAACACTGTGGACCCTTTCACAACTTGTGACCCCACCACCCGCGCGATTGACGTCGTTTTCCCGACACCGGTCTCGGCCAGGTGAGTGACAAAGTGTGGGGGTCAGGCGTTGTGCGCGCACTGTCTTCGGTAATTCAATGCTCAAATGCAACGAACAGGAAGCATGCAAAAATTTGAGAAGTGAGTGACTAAAAGAGCAGAAGCATGCAATGAAGGATGAGGAGAAAAGCAAAGATAGGAAGAGAAGAGGGAACCGGGGAAGGAAGAAAGAATTGGGAGGAAGAAAAGATTAGAGAATAGGAGGGAAGAAAGAAAGAAAGAAAGAAAGAAAGAAAGAAAGAAAGATGGACAAACAGACAAACAGGCAGACAGACAGACAGACAGACAAACAGACAGACAGACAGACAGACAAACAGACAAACAGGCAGACAGACAAACAGACAGACAGAGAGACAGACAGACAGAAAGGACGGAGGCAGGAAGGGCTGTGGGGGAGAGATGGAAGAAAGAAAGACAAGGGGCAGAAGAGGAGACAGGAGAGGGAGGTAAGAATGGAAAAAGGAAGGCAGAAAGAAGGAAGAAAGGAATTAAGAAAGGAATGAGAGAAAGAATGAAAAGTAGAAGAACGAGTGGTCAAAGAAACAAAAAACGATCGATCGATCCATGGAATCAATCAGTCAAGTGAAAGAAGAGAATCAAACAAAAGAAGCGAGAAAGAAAAAAGAGCATGTGGTAAAACGTTGCAA
>JAHBMJ010000759.1:0-5000 GCA_018398765.1 Chromera velia | reverse complement strand
CGAATGCACGGCTGACCCTCCTGTCCTCAATGCCGACTTCAGTGGAGGGAGCTTCCCGATCGGTATGACTAGCGTCACGTGTACAAACGACTCTCCATTCAGGACAGCAAAGGACGCATGTGGCAGTGGCCAATCCGAGAGCTGTCTTTCCGCAACACTCATGAAGAACGTGCGATGCTGTAGAGATGGAGAGAGTGGAACACAATGCCCCCCAATGAATGAATGCACCAGTGTCTTGCTCACTTTCGAGGCCGCAGAGGCGTACTGCGAGGACTTCGTTGATAGTAATAGCAACGACGACTACCGACTTTGCACAGATGACGAAATCGGCCTCTGCTGCGGGGGCGGGTGTAGCCTCGACAGTTTTGAGCTTTGGACCTCAACCCCTTGCAAGTGCGAGCCCTCCTCAGACGATTTCTCTGTCAAGGTCGGCAGCTGTGTTTGTTGTTTTGCAGGACAGAATGACCTGATGAGCTCGAGTGGAGAAGAGAGCACACGGTTTTCCCTCTTTTCTCCATTCTTTGTCTTTCTTTCTCTCGTATTCTTTTTTTGCTGGCCAGTCTAAATGCTTCTGCCCCTGTGCTGCTGTCAGAATTAGTATGCATGTGCAGACGACGCCTCTTTGTCGAAGTCTGCAAAGAAAGAAAACCATCAATTCATCAAGACTGTATGGGTGGTATGAATGTCCTTTTCCTTGCCTGTCTTCTCCTTTCCCTCAAGTGATTCTTTCTCTGGTGACACATGCACGCAGGTGGTTGACGTCACACCAACGATTGTGGGCGTGCGGCCAGGGGACTACACGCGGTTTGTGTGCGACACCCACGACCTGCTCTTCACCTTCGGCCCCGCGACTTGTCCCGCATGTGATGCCGCTGTGGACTGCACAGTTGACTTCAGTCGGGATGTCCGTCTAGGCCAGGTGAGTCCATCAGCTGAATAACAAGCTCGTTCGGGCAGTTAGTTGGGGAGCAGAGAGTATGATGCAGATAGCCAAACGCAGCTGCATATAGTTTCTCTTTTTGACCTTGTTGTTTTCGCTTCAACTTTTCAACTTTTTATTTCTTTAGGAGAAAAAATTGATAGGTTCGTCTTTTGGGAAGTCCAGGTAATGCATCTACTTTCTGTATGAAAAGAATTCTGTATGAAAGTAAATGCATGGGCGGGTGCAGACACAAGTCCAGGTAATGCGTTTACTTTCTGTATGAATTCTGTATGAAAATAAATGCGTGGACGGGTGCAGACACAAATCCAGGTCGAAAACGGGGACCCGTATCGGCTGAAAACAGAACTCGAGAGTAAAGACGACATCACTGGGGAGGTTAGAGTGCTGTGCACAGCGAAACGCGACTTCACTGACCCTTACGGGAACCAAAAGGAGTGCCCTGTGAAGGCTGAGATCACCGTCAGCCTCGTCAACGTCGAACCTCGTCTGAGTTTCTCTATCACGAATAAAGCTGCGACGATCTGCGAGGCAGGCGAGGGGGCCTTGATTCCATTCGACGTCAGCGTCGTCATGCCAAACGCTCAGAGCGACTTCTCACTGCACTGCAGCGAGACCAGCGGAGCTCCGGGGGTCATCTCTGTTGATAAGAGCGGAGCTGTGGTGACACTGCCTGCTGGTGTGATGACCCAAGACTTCACTTTCAGGTACCGTTCTCCTTTGCCTGAGCGTTCACAAACTAACTCCATTTGAATGAAGTCCGATTTTCACCCTTTTTTGAACTCTTCATTTTCTCGTTCCCTCCCTCCCTTCCTCCTGCCCTCCCTGTATGTCCTCAAATCTCGCACCCACCTCAAACGACAAAAAAAGAAATTCTGGAAGCCCGCTTCCTTCCCCACTTTATGCCTTCACTCGTTTTCTCACAAAAAGAAAACAAATGAAGGAGGAACCGAATACACGGTCTTGACAACCTAATTTTATCCTTCCGCTTTTCAGCCTTATGCTGCTTCAAGCCTTTCCTGCTATCAGTGCCGGTGTTACTGAAATCGTCGCACGTAATTTAAATCGCGAGCAAATGTATGTGCACGCGCTGTTTTCTCTGTTTTCTCTTCTGTTTCCTGCAGATGCGAGGCGATCAGTCGAGACAACCCCAGTTGCAAGAATGGCAAAGAGGTGGAGGACGTGACACTCACCCTCGACACCAGCTGTACGTGTTTGCCCCCTGATTTCCACCCCACCAGCCCCATCGAGTTGCTCACATGCAGAAACAAGGCAGTCGCAATTCCGACAGGCCAATTCCCGATGGGCACAGGAGGCATGGGACAGAACGACTACAGCGTGCAGTGCGTGCCGGCGTCTGACTTCGAATATACCAAGGGCACCTACGACCTCCTCTGCATTGCCACAAGCGCCTACCCAGGATGCGACAGAACAACCACGAAGACTCTGGAAGTCAACGTCATGGACAAAGCGCCAATCGCTCAGGTGAAGGAGCACACCGTCCGCGTCACAACATGCGATGCTGAGGGAGTCGAAGACTATGTGGGCTTCAGCAGCAACTTCCTCCTAGGAATGGACACCGAGGTCGTGGACTGCACATCCACAGATCCTGATGCGAGGCTTGTGGACAAGAATGGAGGACAATTCAAAGCAAGACAGCAGAGATACCGCGTGACATGCGAAGTAAGAGTCACGGGGCCATTCACTGACGGACAGGAATGCACTCGGCACTTGAACTTCAACGTTGAGCGTATTCCTGTCACTCCCGAGATTTTGAACATCCCGAACAACATCAGAGAGCAGTTCTGCGGAGACGGCGGGAGGAAGATCACCTGGCCCCTCGGGCCGATCTCTGCCACCCGCGGAGCCACTCCTGTGTGTGTGCTGTCCGACCCAGGTGGCAGGCCTCTTGGCAATGATCCGGAGTGTGCCGACCTCCTCACATGCGCAGAGCTGCTTAGAAAGGACCAGCCATACGACATCGAGTGCAGTGCCTCCAACACTGCCACCAACGGAGTGTGTGCAGCGGTAACCCAGACCTTCTCTGTGAGGATCGACGACGACGCGCCCTCAGTCTCGTCCGTGTATCCGGTCACTGAGCTCTTCTGCGGAGGCGAGGACTTTGTTCATGTGACTTGGCCGTTCGGTCCCATCACCGGCTCCTCGACCTTCCCGAACAACGCGGGGGGTTCCGTCTCTGTCTCCTGCAACCTGCCAAAGACAGACGCCACAGGCGGAACATTCCAGAAACCTCAGACGAGCGTGACGAAGGAAGTCATCTGTACCGTGACTGACAACTCAGAGCCGACGTGCACGACCGACGTCTCTTTCCCTGTCACACTGCTGAACAAGGAGATCCATCTGTCTGCGAACCCAGCCACAGAGAAGGTCTGCGGACTTCATGAGACCACAACAGCAGACTACGGGATCACCGCAGTCACTGCAGACGGAATGGTCATCGACCGATGGGGAGGCGCTATCAAGTGTACGCCCGCCCAGTGGGAGGATATTGACAGATCTAGCACCGGAACTCCCAACGTTGAGTGCATTGCCACTCAAGACGGCTGCACTGCGAAGGAGAGTTTCTCAATCTCGTTGGTCGACAAGCAACCTGTCGTCACGGTGCCTCAGGTGGTTGAGAAGACAGTGTGCGGAGGCGACACCACCACTGTCGACTGGGATGTCTCATGCGACACCTGCGACGTTTCCTTCTGCGTCTACGCAGGCACCAACCCTGTTGAATTTGCAACCTCCGGCGTCGACGAGTTTGAAGTTGCCGAGAGGGGCGCCACCCTCACGACCAACATCGTCTGCGGGGGGTTCAGAACGGTCGACACAGAGCAGTGCGACGCGGAGCTTCAAGATTTCTCCATCAGAATTACCAACAGGTACGTCAGCCTGGGCAAGATCACTGGATGTACAGGGGTCAAAAAGACAGCAAGCGATTGTCAATGAACACTGACTGAAAGAAGCTCCCAGGTATTGTAAACAGACTGGTGGTTTGTTTGCGCTTTTGAGGCTCTCTCTTTTGAAGTCTGCCGCCATCCACAACCGTCTACTTTGGTCCTTCCACCCCCGCTCACATGCACTGCTTGTTTCCCCTCTCTCTCCAATCTGCGCCCCCCCCTTACTCCCACCTTCACATTTGAGTAACTCTTGTACAGCTCTTCCTTTAGTGCGACCATCATTTCTTTCACATTTGTTCATGCTCTGCTTTTTGCAGAGGAGTTAACATCGGTGCGCTGTCAAACGCGATCCACAAGGATGTCTGTGGAGAGAATGTGCCGACCTTCGTTGACTTCGGCCTCATCTGCACTCTCGCTGGAGATACCGCACGGCTTTCGAGTACGAATGCGCCAGTCCAGATCCCGATGCCCAACGGTGATCTGACGAATTCTTTGGTCCCTTGCGCAGATGTTGCCGTGTGCAAAGACTCCAGTGGAAACGTTGTGGGAACAGCCGCCGGCGCGTTCCTCACGGCTGCAGACACTGGACACAACGGCTTGACCCTATTCTGCACGATGAAGGACACGGAATCCGACTGTGAGACCACCAAGATCATCACCGTCAAGCTGACCGACATCTCCGATGACACGTCCCTGTGCCCCCTCGACTGCATCACACCCGAGTTTGAACCCACACCCATGTCTCTCGGCAACGTCCCGCAGTGCTTCGACGGAGCCCCCAGAGTCCCCTACACCTACACCAAACCCGCTCTCCTCGCGCCCTACGATGGCGAAGAGCCTACCTGCGTTCCTGCCCCGTCAGTTCCACGTTGGATCGAGACACTCGCGTTGCTGCCGATTACAGCTTTTACTTGTGACTTGATTCTTGGACAGTCGATCAATTCATTCGATCTAACGGATTACAGCTAGAATGGGACGGGAATTGTGTTTGGTCTCGAAGGTTTTCCTCACTTTCACGGGTTGAGCAGCTTTGCATGCACCGGTTGCTCGAATCTGCCTCTCCATCATTTTCTCTCTCTCCCTCCCTCCCTCCCTCCCTCCCACTCTCTCTCTCTCTCTCTTTCTCTCTCTCCCTCTCTCTCTCTCTCTCTCTC